>WAAF01011126.1:0-47566 GCA_013400475.1 Tricholaema leucomelas | reverse complement strand
TGTCTCCTCTCTGGAGTCAACAACCCTGGTGAAAAAAAATAAGTAATAGATATTAAACTGATAAGAGCAGATACTACACACAACACTACAGTTGCTTAATTTGGCTGTACATAGACGTTCTGTAAAATAGTTCTACCAACCGTATCAAAGAATTTGTGTGGGTTAGCTGTACCTAAGTTCGGGGGAAAATTCACTTTGTATATATTAATAAGTTACTCAATAACCTTCAAATTGGCCTCGTATCAGAACCCAAACTCAGACTCAAACTTCTCTATAGCAAAAGGCGAGGAGGAAGACCCAGGTAATTACAGACTTGTCAGCCTCACATCTATCCCTGAAAAGGTGATGGAACAGCTCATCCTGGAGGTCATCTCTAACCACATGGAAGTACGAGGGTTATCAGGAGGAATCAACATGGATTTACCAAAGGGAGATCTTGCTTGACTAACCTGATAACCTTCTATGACACCATGACCAAATGGTTAGATGAAGGCAGAGCTGTGGATGCCATCTACCTTGATTTCAGCAAGGCTTTTGATGCTGTCTCCCATAACATTATAACAAATAAGCTCAGGAGATGTGCTGAAGATGGTTGGTCTGTGAGGGAGATCGAAAACTGCTCAACAACAGAGTTCAGAGAGTGGGAACAGAGTCAAGGTGGAGGCCTGTGGCCAGTGCTGTGCCCCAGGGATCAGTATTGGGTCAAGTTTTGTTTAGTACCTTTATCAATGACCTGGATGAGGGCACTGAGTGCACCCTCAGCAAGTTCCTCATGATACAAACTGGGGGGGTGGCTGACATCCCTCAGACCATGATACCATCCAATGAGAGCTGGACAGGCTGAGTGCTGGACAAAGGCTAAGCACATGAAGTTCAATAAGGACAAGTGCAGGGTCCTGCATTTGGGGAGGAATAACAACAGGCAGCAGTACAGCTTGGGGCTGCCCTGATGGAAAGCAGCTCCGTGGAGACATACCTTGGATTGCTGGTGGACAGCGAGTTCTGCATGGGCCAGCAATGTGCCGTTGTGGGCAAGAAAGCCAGTGGCATCCTGGGCAGCATCAGGAAAAGTGTGGCCAGCAGGGCTAGGGACGTTCTTCTCTTCTGCTTTGCCCTACTGAGACCACACCTGGAAAAACTGTGTCCAGGTTTGGGCTCTCCAATTCAGCAGAGACAGGGATCTGCTGGAGAAAGTTCAGCAGAGAGCCACGAGGATGACTGAGGGACTTGAGCATCTCCCCTATGGAGAGAGAGACTGAGAGCCCTGGGGCTGTTTAGCTCTGGAGAAGAGAAGGCTGAGAGGAGATCTGATCAATGCACCATCGAATCATAGAATGGTTTAGGTTGGAAGGGATCTTAAAGCTCATGTAGTTCCAACCCCCTGCCATAGGCAGGGACACCTCCCACTAGAATAGGTTGCTCAAGGCCTTATCCAATCTGGCCTTCAACACCTCCAGGGAGGGAGCATATACGACCTCCCTGGGCAACCAGTTCCAAATAGGAACTGAACTTGATCCACTGCCTACAAAACAGGGAAAACATTGCTTTATTTAAGAAAGCTACAGGTGTGGGGCTTTTTTTTTCTCCCTATATTCCAATTACTAAAATAAAAAGAGTATGATTTATTCATACTCTCATTACATTTCAATCACTGTATGAAACCATTCAAATTAGGTGTAAAAGTTGACTGCAGAGGGGGAACTGTTTTATCATAGGTGTATGCTGTAAGCTGTACTAGACTGTTCACAGACAAAACTTAATCCACCACACTCAACCAAGCCCTTCATTTTCTCTGAGAGTCATCACAGGATCTTTCAAAAAAGGTCTCCTGCTGAGGAACTTAGTAGGGGGACTCCTGGTATGGAGCTGCCCAGCTACCCCACCTTTCAGTTTAACTTGCTGCTGACAGTTCAGTCCCTCATCACAAAACTCAAATTCTTGATTACAGTGACAGGATCAGAGAAAATGGTTACAAGTTGCATCAGGGGAGGTTCAGGCTGGATATTAGGAAACGTTTCTTCAATGAAAGGGTTATCGAACATTGGAATGGTCTGCTCAGGGCAGCTGGGAGCACCCAGAGCATTCGAGCTATGTGTGGACCTGGTGCTTAGGGACATGGTTTAGTGTTGACCCTTCAATGCTGGGTGTAGGGTTGGACTGCATGATCTTTGAGATCTCTTCCAATCAGATATACTCTGCTGTTCTGTGAAATACTCCGAAATGTAACACAGACAGCAATGAAACAGAGTCTACCAGAAGAAACAAGACTTTTACACTAGTGTTTAGACCTGCCCAGAACCTTGAAACACAGAGAAATTAGTGGAGCAGTTCTGAGAAAAGTCTCACTTTTGATTAACTGGAAAAGTTACTAAAAATGTATGCGTTACTATCAAGGAAAGCAGAGCAGCTAGGTGGAAGGCAATTTAAGAAACTCCCAGCTGCCAGCACTATCACTCTGCTGTAATGGAATTTCAAGCACAATTACACAATTTCCACTGAAATAGACACTACAATAAATCTAAATTGCTTAATTAAATAGGTAAAAAGATGTTTTGGTTGTTTTAGTCTAGCAGTGTAGCCTGCGAAATGAATGTTTTCTTCCTGCAGATACTTCAAAGTTAAACAAAATCTCACTTATTTTTGAATCCTTTGCTACTGAGCACAGAGCAAAGCAATTTCCATTTTCTTCGAGATAAACAGCTCTAAATAGTTCTAATTTTCTTGTTTCATCCAGTAAAGATATGGAGTCAGTATGCGGTGGAAGAGAACAGACAACCGAAGTATATGAAACCGCACACAGCTGCTGCTGCACGTTGCCATAGTACCTTGCTCGGTGCATTCCACAACACATTACTCAGACATACTGCAAAAAATGTATATTGAATCTAACGTTGAAAATGCAAAGAAAATAACCATCTCACATCAGAGAAAGCTGCAGATCAAGAGATGGGTCTTGCAGCATTCCCAGGAACGTGACACTTTCTAGTTCTTCGCAGGAGGTGGAAATCTGCTTCACTTAGAATCACAGAATCATAGAATCAACCTGTGGTGGTAGGCTTGATGGGACAAACATGGGCTTATCCGTGTTGGCTTGCCCAGACATGTTCCCCTCCTCCCCTGCTCCTCCTGTGCTGAAGGACGCAACTGCGGGAGGGGAGGGCGAAAGCCCTGGCTTCACCTAATATGGTGAGGCCTGGCAAAGTGCCATTCCAATTGGCTAATCTATGTCCAAAGCCCCAACAGTCACAGGCTGGATATAAGCAGGTTGCACAGGGGCTGCTGCTGCTGCCTCATTCTGCATCCTGAATTTGCCTGGAGAGCTGACCAGGAACAGGCTCCAAATGCCTGCACATGGTTGGCCTGCATAGCCCCCAGCTGAGACTGCACATGGCAAGACATCCTGCCTGCACCTGAAAGTCTCCTGCTAGGACTAGAAGTCCTGCAGATACAGAGATTGTCCAGAGGAGCCAGAAGACAAGGTCAGAGATTGTCTGCCTCCTTTCCCCAGAAGTCTGGGAAGAATCAAGTCCCAGTGGCCAACAAGACAGTCTTATGTACTTTGAGTACTGTCTGATTTATAATTTTGTGAGTAAATACTGAAAAGCCTCTTCCAGTATGATAGTTGTGTTTGCCACTGTAAAAAGTAAGTGCTCTACTTGTGCCTGTGCCCTGCCTGTATAAATTTCCAGCCTGTACATTGGTTTTGGAACCTGTGAATAAGTTTCTGGTGACTTTTAATGCTATTAAACAGTTTTCATTGTTATTAACAATCATCACCTGGATATCAAAATTAATGCAGATTATTCATTTTGCTTAATCCCTCACACAACCAGGTTGGAAGAAACCTCCAAGATCATCCAGTCCAACCTAGCACCCAGCCCTAGACAATCAACTAGACCATGGCACTAAGTGCCTCATCCAGTCTTTTCCTGAACACCCCCAGGGATGGTGACTCCTCCACCTCCCTGGGCAGCCCATTCCAATGGCAAATCACTCTCTCTATGAAGAACTTCCTGCAGCAATGCACTCTACCCAATAAAGTTTAAATGGAAAATTACAACAAAAATAATTGCCTTTGGAAAAAAGGTACAGGGACACAGTAACTCTTCATCACTCCTGCTATGTGGAAAGGAAGCAGAAAATACACTAAAAGCTTCAGGCTGCACATCCAAGTAAGAGAAATTGGAGATAATTACAGCTCTGATTTGAATTGCAAGTAAACCAAATCAGGAAATGAGGCAGTAGGTGAAAAAAACCAAAACACAACTGTAGAGGAACACAGCGTTTTTCAGTTAATTAAAAAAAAATTAAATGAGCATTAGGGTTTGGTGCAGAAAATTAAACATTCTTTTCTTTTTAATTTACATAATTTTAAATTAGCTGTCATTTAAAAACATAATTTTGAAACTGTCAAAACACTTCAATGTTTCTAAAAGACTGTTAGAAAATACCAAGATGGAATGTTTATCTACATGCTTTCCTCAAGTACAATTAGTCATCAGGTCTGACCCAGTTTCATCAACAGTGCTAACAAATCTGTTTCTCCAAAAAAAAAAAAAAAAATATATATATATACATATATATGTTTAGCATGAAAATTCCTCCCTGCTGTACTCCTCTCAATCTGAAGTACCACTTCTTCTGCTTCCCACTCTGGTTCCCCGTGATTGTACTAGCAAACGCCTTTCTGTGCAGACCTGATTTCCCCCCACCTCCTTCTCCAACAACCCTTCACGTGCAAAGCTAGTTCTGCAATTTCCCTTGTAAGGTGTGTTTTAAACAGATACACATCAGCAAGCTTCTTTAGGGCCATGGAAATGGTCAGAGCGAAGGAGCACCTCTCCTGTGAAGAAAGGTTAAGAGTCTTCAGGAGGTTCAACACGGAGAAGAGAAGGGTCTGCAGAGAACTTATTGTGGCCTTTCAGTATTTAAAGTTGGGGACAGATTTTTGAGTCAGGCCTGTAGTGACAGGACAAGGGTAATGCTTTGAAATTAAAGGAATCATAGAATCAAAAAGGTTGGAAGAGACCTCCAAGATCATCCAGTCCAACCTAGCACCCAGCCCTAGCCAATCAACTAGACCATGGCACTAAGTGCCTCATCCAGGCTTTTCTTTAACACCTCCAGGGATGGTGACTCCACCACCTCCCTGGGCAGCCCATTCCAATACCAATCACTCTCTCTGGCAACAACTTCCTCCTAACATCCAGCCTAGACCTCCCATGGCACAACTTGAGACTGTGTCCCCTTGTTCTGTTGCTGCTTGCCTGGGAGAAGAGACCAACTCCACCTGGCTACAACCTCCCTTCAGGGAGGTCTGCCCTGAGCCTCCTCTTCTCCAAGCTAAACAACCCCAGCTCCTCACAGGGCTGTGTTCCATGCACCTCACCACCTTCGTTGCCGTTTTCTGGACATGTTCCACTACCTCAACATCTCTCTTGAATAGAGGAGCCCAGAACTGGACACAGTACTCAAGGTGTGGTCTGACCAGTGCTGAGTACAGGAGAAGAATAACCTCCCTTGTCCTACTGGCCACACCATTCCTGATCCAGGCCAGGACGCCACTAGCTCTCCTGGGCACCTGGGCACACTGCTGGCTCATCTTTAGCCTACTATCTACCAGTACCCCCAGGACCCTCTCTGCATGGCTGCTCTCCAGCCACTGTGTTCCCAGCCTGCAGTGCTGCTTGGGGTTGTTGTAGCCAAAGCATAGGACCCTGCACTTGGCCTTGTTCAATCTCATCCCATTGGCCTCTGCCCACCCACCCAGCCTGTCAAGGTCCCTCTGCAGGGCTCTCCTACCCTCCAACAATTAAAAAAGAATTTTTTTTACTGTGAAGATGGCAAAACACTGGACCAAGTTACCCAAAGAGGTGGTAGATGCTTCATCCTGGAAACCAAGGTCAGGTTGGATGGGGCTCTCTCCAACCTGATCTAGTTAGATATATCCATCCCTGCTCACTGCAGGGAGGTCAGACTAGACAAATTTTAAAGGTCATTTCCAAAATGAAACATTCTTTGATTCCGTGACTCTTACTACTCAGCTGTCATTTCCACCTATAGTTTTGCCACTGGCACTCTAGCCCAGCACCCAGACCACAGG
Organism: Tricholaema leucomelas; assembly: GCA_013400475.1. Taxonomy (NCBI): domain Eukaryota; kingdom Metazoa; phylum Chordata; class Aves; order Piciformes; family Lybiidae; genus Tricholaema lacrymosa; species Tricholaema leucomelas. The sequence continues at coordinate 41,463 of WAAF01011126.1, read as the reverse complement.
CTACGTGGGTTTAGGGTTGTCACACAATCACTACCCCACCATGACTGCTTCATCTTACCAGAGCGGGAGACTTAGGCTTCTTATTATCCTTTACATATTTTCCGGCTTCTAGCTCTGGCCTAGCACAGCTAAACTAGCTTTGTTAATCAGCTGGATCCCAGAGGCACTATCCCTCTAAATAGCATCCTGGGCATTGCTGTGAATCATTCGCCAGGAGAAACCTTCCCCGAGCTATTTCTTGTTCCTTACACTTGCTTCCCTCACGATCAGTATTAACAAGCCAACAGCATTCAGCTGATAAACTCCGTATTACACCAATTATAATTACACCAAAAACAGTACTCACGAGATATTGCAGAATAGTCAATGATCTTTCACAGTGAGAAATGTTTGTCCTGGCTACAGCTGGAAGAGACATGCTTAACCAGGCTGTCCCTGCCATGGTGGTCTCATGTCAGAAGGATGTGTCTCCTGAATAAAGACTTCCCTGACTCCTCACTAACCACTGGGACCATTAAGGAATACTGCAACAGCATCTGCTTCTCCATCACCAGACAGTGGCTTCCCACATGCCTTGAGACAAGTCTGCTCCTGTGGCTCCCACAAACAACCTAGCAGGAGAGGAGCACTGCACCATGAAATGCTGTCTTCCCAATCCAAGTGACAAAAAGCAAGTAGCATGGATTAAAAAAACCATGCACATTTGCCTTTGGAAAGATGGGTTAGCAGCCTTGGTATTCTCCCACTGAAGGGGTCCTGGGAGGCATCTGCAAGTGATACCTGTTTCTCTTTCAAAAGTTCGAGTTGTCAAAGCCCGTCTCAAAAGCAGTCAGCTTTCTTACTCCTGCTCTTCCAGCTCATAAGAATGTTGGAAAATTTTACTATTCCAATGGCAGGGAGCCCTCCTCTCACTTCCAGCCTAAATTTATTTAGGCAATGTGTAGCTGCTGCTCTTGTGAGAACACTGGCCTTTAGCCTAAACTCTTCTCTCCCCTCCGTGGTATTTATTCCCTTGTGGTATTTATAGACATGAATCACACTGCCTCTCAGGCTTCATTGTGCTACCACAAGACAACCTCTCTTGATGTCTTCAGTAATACATCCACTGATTATCCTAGTTAGTAGTCCTTCTCTAGATCTGTGCCAGCTTTCATTCCTCCCAGAACACCTGTGATCACGATTGCACAGGGTATCCAAAAGGATATCCTGCCTGCACTGTGGGCAGTGTTATCACCACCTCTCTGCACACACTGGAAATGCCTCGGTGCATTTCTAGAGGTTTCTGCTCTTTTTCCCAGGTGCTTTCCTTTGAGGGCTCAGCTTTAGCCATCCATGGGTGACACTCCAGCACCCTCTTTCCTGGCCTCCCTGCCTTACTAGAATGTGCTCTCATTGTTGTGACCTTCCATCTTATATCACCAAATTTCAGTTCCATTTCTAAACACTAAAAGCATCCAGTTCTTACTGTATATTATCCCTATGCTATCTGTCGGGGTTTGTGCAGAAGTGAGCAGTCTGAAATAAAGGAAAGTAGGCAGGGTAATGTTAGGTCATTCTGATAAGGAGCACAGCTGCAGGGAAAAGTGGCCTTGGGAAGGCTGCCAGAGAAACTGTGAAAGTTAGTTGTCTGTAGCTAGCTGCGCAAGGGGGGCTAAGGGGGTGTCATCAGTTGTGGTGGAGGGGAGAAATTAATTGGTGTGAGATGATATTTATAAAAACATATATTTATTAACCTCAATATTCTGAACTCTCACCACCCCCAACCACTGAATGTAATACTAAAAGGACCTACACGGTCATGAAGACATTCTAGGATTAATACCACACCATAATTTATTAATAACTAGCAAACATTCAAACTATACACAGAGAGAGGAGTTTCCCCATGGCAAATACCACTTGGGGTCTTTACGTTGCTTGCCCAGCAAGGTGCGCTGAAAGCTCTTTCTGCTCTATGGCAGGAGGCAATAGAAATCACAGAGGCATTAAAGCATTTACTCACAAATCTGATTAATTATCAATCACCCTCCGGGGCTATGTCACAGCCTATTACAAGTGTCTAAACTTCAGGGGAGCTTTGCCCGTGGACTTTGAGGCTGGAATCCTCCCAGCTTCAGGGGAAAGGAGAATCTTCCCGGCTTCTGGGGAAAGGACAGTCTCTGACCTTGTTCTCCTGGTGAAGGATGAAACCTCTGCCCTTGTCTCCTGGTTTCTGCTGGATGCTTTGTCTGGGAGTTCTTGGCAGGACCTCAGGTGCAGAAGGAGTAGGATGTCGTGCAGTCTGAGCAGGGTGTCACGCTGGCTAGCAGGCCGATCACATGCAGACAAGTGGGCCTGCTCCTGGTAACTTCAGTGGCAGTGATAAGGCAGCGGGCGATAGGATGCACGGCTGCACGGGAGTCTGAGCTCCGTAGGTAAAGGCAAGCAATGCAGGATCTGGTCCTGGTACCTCTCCACAGTGGCATGCAAGTGGGCACAGCTGTCTGGGAGACTATGGGAGATCCTGTCTCCGTAATAACAGCAAAGCAGGTAGGGATAAGCAGAGCTGGTGAGTCTAAGCCTAATAACGAGTGAGTGAGCGAGCAAGGGAGCCTGAGCAAGTAAGTGAGCGTGAACCTGAGTGTGAGCACACTGTTTACCTGTGTAGCTCTATTTATCAAATGTGGGCTGAGATTAACGGCTCTTTGGACACTAGAATGACCAATAGGGGTTTGGCAGTTAGCCAAACAATACCATAATAGGCAAAAGCCACAGGTCTGGACCTTCCAAATAAAGGAATCCTACAGGCCTTACACTAGGCAGGCACAAGCTAAGCGCGTGGGCTTACACAACCACCTTACAGAATCAGGGGCTGCGGGCAGGCCAGACTTTGTGGCACCAGGCCTATTGTGCCCCTTCGTGCTTTTTATGTGTTCACCTCTGGTTTGGGCAGAAAAACATGTCCAGGCAGGGCAAGGTATAAACAAGCCTATTTTGGGGCCTTCAAGCCCTCCACAACAGGGGGGCTGGTTGCTCAGATCTGCCTCTATGCATGTGGACAGCCCACATTCTGCTATGTAACCTATCAGAATTAGACACGCTCTATTAAGCCACTACATAAGCATAACTCTTAGTTTCAATAAATAGCATTCGACCACGCTGAATCATAGAATCATAGAATCAACCAGGTTGGAAGAGACCTCCAGGATCATCCAGTCCAACCTAGCACCCAGCCCTAGCCAGTAAACTAGACCATGGCACTAAGTGCCTCAGCCAGCCTTTGCTTGAACACCTCCAGGGATGGTGACTCCACCACCTCCCTGGGCAGCCCATTCCAAAGTCAAATCACTCTCTCTGTGAAGAACTTCCTCCTAATACCCAGCCCAGACCTCTCCTGGCACAACTTAAGACTGTGTCCCCTTGTTCTGTTGCTGGTTGTCTGGGGGAAGAGACCAAGCCCCATGTGGCTACAACCTCTCTTCACGTAGTTGTAGACAGCAATGAGGTCACCCCTGAGCCTCCTCTTCTCCAGGCTTTAGTTTTCAGTAAGCAGACGAAAAAAGTTTTTTTGTTTGTTGATTTTTTTAAATGCTGCTAAAACAATTTACACAAACATTCACTTGCTGCCACACCCATCCAAAACTAATGGCTGTAGACCAAACTCTTAACAAAGGAAATAAAATATTAACAAGAACAGCACCAATGTGATCTCGAATCTGCTTTAAAACCCAATGTGTCTTGATGATGTGGAGAGCTCATATTGGTTCTGATCAGAACTAAAAATAAGCAGACATTGTGAGAAGCCTCTTATTTCCAACACTACCGGTAACTTCTGAATCGATCTCATATTTTATTTAGTGAGAATCCCACACTGGTGAAGCAGGGTTTGCTATATCACAAATTAAATAAACCACATCACAGACCACTGGGGAGGAGGCAGACTAAAAACTGCAGTTTATAGCTTGTAAAAATACAGCAAGGGATTGGAGAAGGTATATCATCGATAAAGTAAAACCCTCCTGGAGGGAAGCCAGAACAGATATTTTGTTGAGATACACCATAACAAAGAAGTAATAGAATGTTTTGGGTGGGAAGTGAGCTTTAAAGGTCATCTATTCCAACTTCCCTGCAATCAGCAAGGACATCTTCAACTAGGTTGCTCAGACCTCCATCCAAGCTGACCTTGAATGCTTCCAGAGATGGGCCATCTACCATCTTTCTGGCCAACTTAGTCCAGTGTTTCGACCACTCTCAGTACAAAAAATTTCTTCCTCCTATCTAGTCTGAATCTACTCTCTTTTAGTTTAAAATCATGATCCCCTGCCCTACTGCTATAGCCCTTACTAAGTAGTCTGTCCTTATCTTTCTTATTAGCCCACTTTATGTATTGAAAGGCTGCAGCAAGGTCTCGCCAGAGATCTCTTCTTCAAGCTGAACCACCCCAAGTCTAGATGCCTGTCTTTGAAAGGAGGTGTTACAACCCTCTGACGATTTTTGTGGCCCTCATCTGTACTTACTCTCCACCAAGTTCACATTCTTCTTGTACTGAGGACTCCAGAGCTGGGCACAGTACTCCAGACGGGGTCTCAAGAGTGCAGAATAGAGCGGCAAGACCACTTCCCTTGACCTGCTGGCTGTGATTCTTTTGACACAGTGCATGATATGGTTGCCTTTTTGGGCTGTGGGTGCACATCGCCACATCCACCTTTTCATCTACCAGTACTCCCAAGTTCTCTGCACAGCTGCTTCGAATCTCTTCATCACCCAGCCTGTATTGTTACCAGAGACTGGCCTTCTCGAACCTCATGAGGTTCACTTCTTCAGACAGAAAACATCCAACTGGAAGGGGCCTCAAAGGTCATTCATTCCAACCTTTGACCCAGCACTGAAGGGTCAACACTAACTCATGTCCCTAAGTGCCAGCCCCCTAGGCTGCTTGAACACCTCCAGGGACCTACAGTCACTGAGCTTTGTGATCAGTTAGTTACAAGATCACAGGTTGTTAGGGGTTGGAAGAGACCTCCACAGATCATTGAGTCTAACCCCTCTGCTGGAGCAGGACTGTGGAATCTAGCTCAGGTCACACAGGAATGCATCCAGACAGGGCTGGAAAGTCTCCAGAGAAGGAGACTCCACAACCTCTCTGGGCAGCCTGTTCCAGTGCTCTGTCACCCCTACAGTAAAGAAGCTCTTCCTTATATTGAGGCGAAACTTCCTGTGCTGTAGTTTACATCCATTACCCCTTGTCCTGTCACAGGGTGCAACTGAGAAGAGTTTGCCCCTTCCCTCTTGACCCCAGCCCTCAGGTATTTATAAACATTGAGTAGATCTCTTCTAAGTCTTCTCTTCACCAGACCATAAAGCCCCAGGTCCCTCACCCTGTGCATTATTTCCAGTTACCAGAGAATAAAGTCCTGCCTGAGATGGAAAGTATTTTTCAAGCAATGGCTCACCTATAACTCTCATAAGAAATAGCCTAGGAGGAAAAACACCCCAGATGTCCACCATGTGGATTACTGCTTCCACAAATGTTCCTCAGACTGCAGACCTCAAAGGAGGGAGCTTTCCAGCAAAACAAAACCATTCCGCTGGATTTACATCTCTCCTGTTCTAGTAGAGCCAGACGGCAATAGCACTGAAACACTGTCTGCCCGAGAGGAAGCCAGCAGCAAAAGCCATTAGATGAGATAGATCATTATTAGGCAAATGCTCTCTGAGCTGAGATAAACAGCAGGCTCAAAAGAATTTAACGTGCCTGATGCAAGAGCAGGGTGTGAGCATGGCTCCCCCTTCCAGTGCTGCAGAAGTGACCAGTGCAGAGAGGTGACCTTACTCCTCTTATCTGAGCGCTGCCCAGTACGTCTGTCTTGCAGAAGGGTACTTGACAGATGGACCAGTCTTAGATACACACAGTACCTGGATGACCTTCCAACGATCAGCTTCAAGATCAGCTGCCTAGCACCCTGTCACAGCCTGAAACAGCATCTCTGGGTATTAAGTGTCCTTTACTGATTGCTCCCGGTGTCAACTCTGAAGTCACACTCTGGTTTCAGATTTAATTACTTCATCTTTAGTATGCAAACCCTAATCATCACACAGCTGAAGCAGCCTACCGGGCTGACTGCCTGCAACAGCCTGCAGGAAGAAATGAAAACTAAGTAAGAAGGGTGTATGTGGGAGGAGAGATGGTGAAAGGTGGTCACAAGCCCTGTGCAGCCAACGGCTCAGCTGAGACAGCAAGGAAGGGTAGTAAGGATTAGAGTCCTCGATGCAGAACAAAGGAGTGGTCTTGTTGGTTTCTCCTTTGTGTTGTAGCTCAGAGAACAAAACATTTCAGTGGTAAAGTGCATCTTACTGTAGCTTAATACTATTTTATAATACAATACATTCTGGATGACAGTTGCTTAGTTACAAAAACTCTCACATCAACAGCTGCAATGCCAAGGTCAAATCCCACTGTATGATCATTCAGTGTGTTAAAGACACTTCTTTTTTTTTCTTAGGGTCTGAGCTAAATAGTGAAAGACATTGCACTATAATAGGCTGTGTTCTGTTGAAGCAGCTCTTTAACCTAGGACAACACAGGCAATGTTATTAGTATACAAACTCTTTTATTATACATAACCTGTTTATCTCTTAGAACCTCCCTTAAAAAAACTCAGTCATAGAATCATAGAATCATAGAATCATAGAATGGTTTAGGTCCTGAATTATGAAACATTTTCCTAGGATTAAAGTTATAGAGAAATGATCAATAAAACGAGGTTAAACATTTTCCTAGCTTTAAGAACAGAAGAAATTAAACCAAGGTTTACATTGTACAAACTCAGCACCTTTCACAATGACAGTGGCTCTGTAACAAAGAAGTGCTGCCAGAGTTGAGGCTGTTCAGATTGGAGAAGAGAAGGTTCTGGGGAAATCTTACAGCAGCCTTCTAGTATCTGAAGAAGGATTAGAAGAACGCTAGGAGGGAACTTATTACAAGACCTTGTCGTGCNTACTGTGAGACTGTGATACTGTGATGTTTTTCTGTCCAAACCAGAGGCAAACACATTAAAGAAACATTAGGTGTACAATAGGCCTCGTGCCCAAAGTCTGGCCTGCCGAAGGCCCAGGTTGTAAACAGGTTATATAACATGATTGTAAACATGTTGCATAAGCCCACATGCTTAGCAGTGTGTGGTCCACTCATGCTCTCCCCATATTTGGGGGTACTACACCTGTGGATCCTTCCTAATTTGGTGTGTTTTGGCCTGCTGCCAGAAGCCTATTGGACAATATTGTGGCCAAAGGACCATCAGTCTTGGCTCATATCTGATAAATAGTGCAATCCAGGTAAACAAGAGACTCTTGCCACCCTCTCCATTCACCTCCCTGTCTGCCTGCTGCCTGGGGCCACTACCTTTGTTCTCTTGATGTGACCCCTTTGTTCCTCGACACCCTGTACCGATCCAGTGGATGATGGAACGAGGCGTTCCCGGCCAGCCACAGCTCCAGCTGCCGCATCAGCCCCATCGTGTCCGTGGGATTCGCTCAGACAGCGTTCCCCAATTCGGATTGAACTGTCAGCTCCATGCGAAATCAACCACATGGCTTCCACTATATATCTGGTTTGGGACCACAGATACTGAGCCTTCCAACTAGTGAGTATTCAGACTCTCTTCATTCAAGTTGCTAAGGAATTTTGTTAACTATACCAGCGGCACTTTATGCCGCCAGACTCTCCGACCAGAACATTTCTAAACCAGGTCTCTTCCAACCTGATTGATTCTATTCTATTCTATTCTATTCTATTCAAAGNCCAAGGGACAGGACAAGAGGAAACAGTCTCAGGCTGCACCAGGGAAAGTGTAGGTTGGATAGCAGAAGAAACTTCTTCACTGAACATGTTCTCAAAGACTGGAACAGGCTGCCCAGGGAGGTAGTGGAGTCTACGTCCCTGGAGGGGTTTCAAAGCCATGGAGATGTGGTGCTGGAGGCCATGGGTTGGCAGCAGCCTTGGCAGAGTTAGAGAATGGTTGGACTACATGATAGTCAAGGTCTTCTCCAACCCAAACCATTGTGTTACTCTCTTATCTGTTATCTCTCTTATCACAGGCTCATTAAGGTCAGAAAAGACCTCAGAGATCATCCAGTGCAACCAACCAAACCTTCCTCTTCCCACTCCACTGCAGATGGCAGAAGCTGAAACAAGCTCAGCTTTGGAAGGACCATGAGGAACGAGAAGGAAGAAATCACAACCCAAAGGAGAACCCAAGCAGCTTTTGACATGGGGTGAAGACAAAGCCACTGTGCAGCTGGGGGTACTGGTGGATAGTAGGCTGAAGATGAGCCAGCAGTGTGCCCAGGTGGCCAAGAGGGCCAATGGCATCCTGGCCTGTATCAGGAACAGTGTGGCCAGTAGGATGAGGGAGGTTCTTCTTCCCCTGTACTCAACACTGGTCAGGCCACACCTTGAGTACTGTGTCCAGTTCTGGGCTCCTCAACTCAAGAGAGATGTTGAGGTGCTGGAACGTGTCCAGAGAAGGGCAACAAAGCTGGTAAGGGGCCTAGAACACAAACCCTATGAGGAGAGGCTGAGGGAGCTGGGGTTGTTCAGCCTGGAGAAGAGGAGGCTCAGGGCAGACCTCATTGCTGTCTACAACTACCTGAAGGGTGGTTGTAGCCAGGTGGGGGTTGGTCTCTTCTCCCAGGCAACCAGCAACAGGACAAGGGGACACAGCCTCAAGTTGTGCCGAGGGAAGTATAGGCTGGATGTTAGGAGGAAGTTCTTCACAGAGAGAGTGATTGGCATTGGAATGGGCTGCCCAGGGAGGTGGTGGAGTCACCGTCCCTGGGGGTGTTCAGGAAAAGACTGGATGAGGCACTTAGTGCCATGGTTTAGTTGACTGGATAGGGCTGGGTGCTAGGTTGGACTGGATGATCTTGGAGGTCTCTTCCAACCTGATTGATTCTATTCTATTCTAAACCCTCTACCAAGTTGCTTAATTCGGCTGTAAACAGACATTCTGTAAAGTAATTTCACTAACTGTGTACAAAGAATTCGTGTGGGTTAGCTGTACATAAATTTGTGGGAAATTCTCTTTGTATCTATTAATAAATTATTTCATAACCTTCAAATCGGCCTCAGATCTTACTCCAAACTCAAATTCAAACCCTTCACAACAGCCAGGATGAGAGACAACAGATTGAATCTTTAGGGGGTTAGATTTAGACTAGGCATTTTTTTCCCTTGGAATTTTCTTTCTTGGAAATTGTTAGTTAGAAATGGGAAAGGGTGGTGAGGCACTGGAACAGGCTGCCCGGGGAGGACATGGATGCTCCCTCCATGGAGGTGTACGAGGCCAAGCTGGATGCATCCCCGAGCAATCTGGTCTAGTGGAAGGTGCCCCTGCCCATGGCAGGGAGATTGGAACTAGATGATCTCCCTTCCAACCCAAACCATTCTGTGAATCTATGAAGTGCACTGCATCTGACAGACACTGCTGGATTCCTAGGTAATAAAATTTATCACCTCTGTTTTAATAGAGGAAAAACATGGGCATTTTTATAACCTGTGCTCTGCCTCATACAGAAGGTGGTACATCACCAAGACCTTTAGTCTGGACGTTCTGCCTAATGACAAGGCCTTTTCCACTCCCTCTGTTCCAGCAGTTTCTTTTGTACAAATGTGGCACCAGGGTGCCAGGATCTCCTACTGTTTCCCTCTGTGTGCTTCACCCAGCACTACTCTGGCTATAGCCTGCACACCTAACTGCTCATCCAGCCCACAAAGCCTACCTGTCTGTAAGCATGGACCAGTGTTTCATAAAACGAATGGCAGGCTTGGTGTACCTTCTGACAATGACTCCCAGGGGCTTTTGGTAGCTGGAGCTTTCCTAGCCTACCATCCAAGCAGAGACAGAAACCGTGAATATGCAGGTGACTTCTCTACATTACAACTGAAAGCCCTAATATGGCTCTGGAGAATAATGAGAATTGCCCAAACCCATCAGGAATGATACAGCACATGCAAAATTCCAAACATATAGTGACTGCATGTTAGTTCATAGAATCAGACAGGTTGGAAGAGACCTCCAACATCATCCAGTCCAACCTAGCACCCAGCCCTATCCAGTCAACTAGACCATGGCACTAAGTGCCTCATCCAGTCTTTTTTTGAACACCTCCAGGGACGGTGACTTCACCACCTCCCTGGGCAGCCCATTCCAATGCCAATCACTCCCTCTGTGAAGAACTTCCTCCTAACATCCAGCCTATACTTCCCCTGGCACAACTTGAGACTGTGTCCCCTTGCTCTGTTGCTGCTTGCCTGGCAGAAGAGACCAACCCCCACCTGGCTACAACCTCCCTTCAGGTAGCTGTAGACAGCAATGAGGTCTGCCCTGAGCCTCTTCTTCTCCAGGCTAAACAACCCCAGCTCCCTCAGCCTCTCCTCATAGGCTTTGTGTTCTAGGCCTTTCACCAGCTTCCTCTCTCTTCTCTGGACAGAACTACTCAGTTCTCTCCTTAAAAAATTGTGCCTATAGATCTACTTACTCAGACAGTTAAGAAAGACTCAGACAATAGCTTGCAGCATGCAAATGCTAATACAACATGGAGATAATGGATGTTGTCACACCTGCTGGGCTGATATTTGCTTGAGTTTGCATTAAATGTCTTTGTATTACAATGAGTCATTTCCAGCCTGAAAGTTACCTTGTGAAAAAAATACAGAAATGCTTGCATGTGTAAACCTCTGTGCTCATTCTGTGCCTTACAAATGAAGCTTAAAGGGACCAACCTGGAAAGGAACACAACGAAGTAAAAGCAGCTATGGAGACACAGGTTCAGCACCAACAAATGCATTTCACCTCTGGACAGCACATTTTAGCATCAGCTGCAGAGAATCGTTAAAGTGATCTAAGCAATGTCAGAAAGATCAATGAAAATCTTATTAACTTAATAACCCATCTGCAGTTTCACTAAAGCAGCTGTGCAGGTTGAAGCATGGAATCTGTGAGACAAGTAGACATTAGTGACAGCTTACAGCAGTGGTGCTCAGGGAGTGAGCATTTCCTATTCGTGATGAAAAGCACTTGCTGCTATCCGTATGTGCAGGGTCAGACTGTACTCAGTCTGTGATGGATCACATAAAACATCTTAACACAGCACACGCTGTAATCACAGGCAGGTGTTGTGCATGATGAAAGTTAAAAGTAGGCCAAGTCGAGGAAAAGACCATGAGACACACCTGCCCCTGCCAAGAAAACACCAAGACTGCTATCCAAAACAAACACCACAAGGCTAAGCCACCAACAGTGCTGATGGTCATAGACTTGGTGGTCACCAGAGTTATAGAATCATTAAGGCTAGAGAAGACCTCTAAGCTCATCAAGTCCAACCATCAACTCTACACCACCATGAACACTAAACCCTGCCCCACAGTGCCACATCTGAACACCTCCAGGGATGGTGACCACCACCTCCATGGACAGCTTGTTCCTGACTACTTTTTCAGGGAAAAAAAAACTCCTAGTATTCAAATTAAACCTTCCCCAGAGCAACTTGAGGCTGTTTAGTCTCATTGTATCACTTGATATTAGGAAGAAGAGACCAACACCCACCTCACTACAACCTCCTTTCAGGTTGAGTTTCAGAGAGCCTCCTCTTTTCCAGGTTAAGCAATCCCAGTTCCCTCAGCCATTCCACCTAAGACTTCTTTTCCTGCCCCTTCATCAGCTCCATTGCCCCTTCCTGGACATGCTCCAGCCCCTTTATGTCTGTTATAAGTGGTGCCTGAAAATGAACACAGTACTCAAGATGAAGCCTCATCAGTGCTGAGTACAGGCACAAGCCTCACGAGGAGCAGCTGAGGGAGCTGGGATTGTTCAGCCTGGAGAAGAAGCAGTTCAAGGCAGACCTTATTGCTCTCTGCAACTACCTGAAAGAAGGTTGTGGCCAGGTGGGGCTGTTCTCTTCTCCTAGGCAACCAGGGACAGAACAAAAAGACACAGCCTCATGATGTGCCAGGGCAGGTTTAGGCTGGATGTTAGGAAGTTCTTCACAGTAAGAGTGATTGGCATTGGAATGGGCTGCCCAGGGAGGTGGTGGAGTGACCATCCCAAGAGGTGTTTAAAAGGCGGCTGGGGGAGGCAGTCAGTGCGATGGTGTAGGTAGTTAGAAGGGGTCGGGGGATAGGTTGGACTCGATGGTCTTGAAGGTCTGATTTGCCATTGGAATGGGCTGCCCAAGGAGGTGGTGCAGTGGCTGCCCCTGGAGATGTTCAAGAATCATGGAATCATAGAATCAAGAATCATAGAATCAAGTAAAGCCTGGATGAGGCACTTAGTGCCATGGTCTAGTTGACTGGATAGGGCTAGGTGCTAGGTTGGACTGGATGATCTTGGAGGTCTCTTCCAGCCTGGTTGATTCTATGATTCTATGATTCCAACCTGGTTAATTCTGTGAATGATCACTTCCCTCCTCCTGCTGGCCACACTATACCAGATACAGGCCAAGATGCTCTTGGCCTTTTTGGCCACCTGGGTGTATTGCTGTGTTGTGCTAACTTCCTTCCTGATCTAAATCCCACAGGCCACTAATAGGTACACATATAAGTAAGCTTCCCTAAGAAAGTTATTAAAGGCATGTGCTTTATTGCATTTTAATACTATTCCAGGTTTGCAACCAAAGTCTTCAGACACAACCACCCTGCAATTCCCAAAGGAATTGTTGTGGAAGGCCAATATAAGCCTAACACATGTCCTGGCTCACCCCTGCTCACCCCTTCCCTCTGCTGAAGTGGGGAGCAAGCACGAGAAAGAAGACAAAAGGTTTGGTAACACCCAGTCTGCTCTGGTAGCAAAACAAGGTGCATATACTTGTTTATGCATGGCCTGTGTTTTCCCAAATATGGGTAAAGCAAGCCTGGGCTTCATCTAATATGGTCAGTTTTGGCAAAATGCCACTCTGATTGGTGAATCTCTGTGGCCAAATGGAGTCATCAGACACGGGCAATTGAGACATATATATGAGTGCAGTTGTAAAACTATGTGCTTTGCTCTGCCTCATTTTGCTCTGCCTTGCCATGTTGCCATGCTCCAGACCAGCTTTGCTGTGTAACAACAAGCTTTGTTGCTTCAAGCTTGCCCACCTGGAAACTTTGCCGTGCCTCAGTTTACCAAGGAGAGACATTAACTGCCTCCATACTGTAGGCAAGAATTAGCCACCAGCAAGACATCATGTCTGTCTGCACACCTGCAAATCTCCTGGAGAAGTCCAGAGCCCTGGAAAGGACACAGTCCAGTCATGAAGGGACCAAGACCAGGTCAGAAATTGAGTAAAACCCCAGCACCCTGTGAGAAGAGCTCTGAGGAAAACTTCAAAAGCCACCTTACCACCAACAGTGACCCCTCCAGCTGGAGAGCTGTGACTAGTGGTGTCCCCCAGGGATCAGTGCTGGGGCCAGTCCTGTTCAACATCTTCATCAATGACACTGATGAGGGCACAGAGTGTCTGCTCAGCAAGTTTGCTGATGACTCCAAGCTGGGAGACTTGGCTGATACAGCTGAAGGCTGTGCAGTCATCCAGAGAGACCTCAAAAGACTGAGAGCTGGGCACAGAGGAGCTNGATCTAGAATACTGTGTTCAGTTTTGGGCTCCCCAGTTGAAGAGGGACAAGGATCTGCTGGAGAGGGTCCAGTGGAGGGCTATAAGGATGATGAGGGGACAGGAGGGCATGGGTTATGAGGAGAGGCTGAGGGACCTGGGGCTTTTTAGTTTGGAGAAGAGAAGAGTTATAGGGGATTTGGTAAATGTTTATAAGTATCTTAAGACTGCTAGGAGTGGGGGGACAGGCTCTGCTCACTTGCTCCCTGGGACAGGACAAGGAGCAATGGGTGTAAACTGCAGCAAAAGAAGTTCCACCTCAACACAAGGGGGAACTCTTTACTGTAAGGGTCACAGAGCACTGGTACAGGCTCCCCAGAGAGGTTGTGGAGTCTCCTTCCCTGGAGACTTTCAAGGCCTGTCTGGATGTGTTCCTCTGTGATCTTTGTTAGGTAGTTTTGTCCTGCTCTGGCAGGCTTCTTGGGTCCCTTCCAACCCCTAACATCCTGTGATCCGAGTGCTTTGAGTACTGTCTGGGACTATCAGGCAGCCCTGGGAATCCAGAGATACTAGCTTATGAGTAAATATTCTAAAAAGCATCCTTGCAATTAAAGTTCTGATTCGGTTCTGTAACTGTAACTGACTGTGCCTTCTGCTTCAGCAGAAAGAAGCCTCTCGAGTCCCCCTACAGGGCAAGCAGCATATTGACTGCATGGACCTCTGGAAATCATAGAATGGTTTAGGTTGGAAGGGACATCAAGAATCATCCAGTTCCAACTCCCTGCCATAGGCAGGGACACCTCCCACTAGAACAGGTCACTCAAAGGCTCATCCAACCTGGCCTTGAACACCTCCAGGGAGTGCGCAGCCACAACCTTCCTGGGCAACCTGCGCCAGTGTCTCACCACCCTCACTGTAAAGAACTTCTTCCCAACATCCAGTTTAAATCTCCTCTCTGTCAGTTTAAACCCATCACCCCTCGTCCTGTCATTGCAACAGCTCAAATTAATGCTTGTGTTTTGCTAGTTTTCTTAACTGCTTAAAGTTCCTGCCTCCTCTGTGAAAATACCCACAGCCATGCCTACAAACCTTACAAATAAGTCTTCTGCAGAGACTTAACATCAATAAATAATCTCCATAGTTATTAATGCTTTTGCAAGGGTTATTAATATTAAAACTAATAATTATTGAAGCTAATTAATCAATATTACCACAGAAATCTGTACTAAAACCCTTATGCATGCCATTGCTCAAATGATGAAATGACACGAAAATGCTTGCTAGTAAAGGTCAGCCTGAACATACACAGCCCATTTTGGATTTTACTATGCAGACCTGTTGGCATGACAAGTGGATAGGTCTAAATGAAACTAAGATGTCCCTGTGCTGATCTTTTCTGCTAGTTTGAGCCTAGCTGGGATATTTTGGTGTGAAGAATTAGATCATAGGCTGTGAAAAGGAAACAATGGTGATGTTTGCTTCACTCATAGGCTTGCTGAGATGTACAAGAACAAGAACACAAACATAGATAATACAGAGTTGCTCTCTGGCTTTGGCTGCCTCCCTTCTCTCTGCTGTCTGTGTAACTAATCCTTCTGTTACCTAATCCCCCTGGCTGACCCTCCAACTCATCTTGAACGTAAGACAAAGTCTGGGGTAAGGTAGAAGGGTGGGGAGAAGGTGGAAGGGTGATTGGGAGCCATCCTGGGGACTCTGGTTTCTGGGAGGGCTGTTGTGTTTCTGTACTACTTTTCAACTTGTATATTTCTGTCTATAGCTGTATAGATTGTATATCTGCTCATATATTGTGCTAGGCTGTAAATATAAAGCTTCATTCTTCAATTTCCAGATGCTGAGTCTAGTCTGGGTGATTTGCTTAAGTCGGGGGTGGGGCAGGCAGGTAACACCCAAACCATCACACTCTGTGCACTAACATGGAGGTGGTGAAGTCACCATCCCTGGGGGTGTTCAGCATGCGAACCTGGTACTTAGGGACAGTTTAGTGTTGACCCTTCAGTGTTGGATAAAGGATTGGACTGGATAATCTTGAAGGTCTCTTCCAACCATATGTTTTCTGTGAGTCCAGCAAAGGGCTGCAAAGGTGCTGAGGAAACTGGAGCACGTTGAGGCTGTTTAGCTTGGAGAATAGCAGCCTGAGAGGGGAGCTTCTCAATGCTGATCAGTAACTAAATGCCAGGTGTCAAGAGGATGGGGCCAGACTATTCAGTGGTGCTCAGTGGTAAGACATGGGGCAACCAGCATAAACTAGAACACAGTAAGTTTCACTGAACAGTGAAACTTCCTTTTGAGTATGATAGAGCACCATAAGAGGCTGCCTGGAGAGATTGTGGAGTCTCCTCTACCTGAAGGGAGGTTATAGCCAGGTGGCGGTTGGTCTCTTCTCCCAGGCAATCAGCAACAAAACAAGGGGACACAGTCTCACTTTGTGCTGGGGGAGGTATAGACTGGATATTAGGAGGAAGTTCTTCACAGAGAGAGTGATTGGCATTGGAATGGGCTGCCCAGGGAGGTGGAGGAGTCACCGTCTCTGGAAATGTTCAAGCAAAGCCTGGATGAGGCACTTAGTGCCATGGTCTAGTTGATTGCGTGCTAGGTTGGACTGGATGATGTTGGAGGTCTCTTCCAACCTGGTTGATTCTATGATTGTATGATTCTATAATTCTATGGAGACTGCCTCTTCTGTGAAAAGACAAGTAATCAAAGACAGTATGATGAAGAGCAGAAATACTAAGGATTTGATGAGATTACCCAGAGTGGATTTGAATTTCCTAGTAATATGCCAGAATGGTAGCTTGCATCTTCTCAGGTGCTTCCCAAACCCCCACAAAATTAAAAAAAAATCAAACCAAGCTAAAGAAAAAAACAAAAACAAAACAACTTTTTTAAAAAGTGGAGTGGGGAAGGAGGGGAAAAAAAGAGGAAGGGAAGAAAAGGGGGGAAAAAAAAGGAGAAAAAAAAAAAGGAGAAAAAAAAAAGGAGAAAAAAGAAAAGGAGGGGAAAAAAAAAAGGTTAAAAAAACCCCACAAGACAGTCTCCTCCAAAATCAAACACAGTGAAGATAGGCTGAAGGAGCTGTGGTTGTTCAGCCTGGAGAAGACAAGACTCTGGGGAAACCATATAGCTGCTTCCAATACTTACAGGAATCATACAGGAAGATTTTACAGGGACTTTTTACAAGAGGAGGTTGGAGCTGATGGTCTCTAAGATCCCTTCCAACCTAAGTCATTCTGTGATTGCACCAAACAGACCAGGGAGGGACATGTCTACCCTTGCCTCTCAGCAGTTAATGACCTGACACACCACCTATGCTTCTGTGGTGTTACAGAATCACAGAATCAGTCAGGGTTAGAAGGGATCACCAGGATCATCTAGTTCCAACCCTCCCTGCCCCCACAGACAGGGACACCTTGCACTAGATTAAATCAGGTCTTTAGAGCCACATTCATAGAATCATAGAATCAGTTAGGATTGGAAGGGACCACAAGGATCAGCCAGTTCCAACCCCCCTGCCATGCCCAGGGACACCCTACCCTAGAGCAGGCTGCCCACAGCCTCATCCAGCCTGGCTTTAAACACGTCCAGGGATGAGGCTTCAACCACCTCCCTGGGAAACCCATTCCAGGCTCTCACCACTCTCATGCTCAACGACTTCCTACTCACCTCCAGCCTGAATCTCCCCACCTCCAGCTTTGCTCCATTCCCCCTAGTCCTGTTGCTCCCTGAGAGCCTAAAAAGTCCCTCCCCAGCTTTTTTGTAGGCCCCCTTCAGAACCTGGAAGGCCACAAGAAGGTCACTTCAGAGCCACCTCTTCTGCAGACTGAACAGCCCCAACTCTTTCAGTTTGTCCTCATAGCAGAGGTCTCCACCCGTGTGATCACCCTTGTGGCCCTTCTCTGGTCACACTCCAGCATCTCCACATCCCTTTTGTGATAGGGGCTGCAGAACTGGATGCAGTATTGGATGCACTCCTGCAGCCCACAATAGAGAAAGACATCAAGGTTAGAATCATAGAATCAACCAGGTTGGAAGAGACGTCCAAGATCAACTTTTGAACACCTCTAGGGATGGTGACTCGACCACCTCCCTGGGCAGCCCATTCCAACGAAGCAGGATAGATGCTCAGATAACAGCAAATTACAGTTGCCAGAGTTGCTATTTCTGTTGTTGGTTTTATTTTTCAAACAAAATAAACAGTTTAAGAATGGCATCAGTCAGTACCAAGAGTGGATCAGAGTTATCACCAAATCCCACTCCTCCAGCAACACAGAAACTCTCAAAAATACAGCTGGCTGAGAAGCAGCTTGGAAAAGAAATGCACTTAACCATATGAAAAAAAAAATCTTCTTGCAACTTCAGAGATTATTTCTCATATAATATCCACCTATTTGCTAGCTAAATCTGACCCTGCACCCAGAGACAGCTTTTCTCCAGACAGCTACTGTGGCCTAGTTACCACCCCTGCTTTTTGTTAGTAGTGTGGCTGCTCTGCCTCCACTTCAAAGGTTCATTCTCATGTGCAGGATTTTTATTTTTTTTTCTAATATATTTTTTTAATTTGCTTTGGTTGCTAAGCGTGAAGCTTTAGCACAGTAGGCAAGGATTTAGTCACATGTTAGCTACAGGGAACATTATCCTTAGAGATTAATTTGGAAATCAGGTGTCAGTTGACTGGATACGCGCTACAGTCTATTTCTCAAAAGGTTGAAAATTGCCACAGGATTTTCTCCATCCTCTAAAGGAGATCTTTTTTTTCTTCCCCTTGTCCTGGAGTCCTGCATACCCCAAAATTCGTCTCCCTCTGTGGTTTGAATGGGAGAGGAAAAGGCCCGAAAAGACCTGTTTCCCCCCACTCTGCCCTGCAGGCGTGAAGTGGGGGAGCAAGGGACCCTTCTGGCACCAGGGGTGCCCTGTGCAGTGCCTGTGCTGCAATTGGGCTGGGCATTGGCTGTGGTCTTCACACCTAGGCAGTGGTAACTCAGCTCTTTGTCTAGGAAGGGTGTAAATGTGGGGGACTTCCTGCCTTGGCGTTCCTGCCTGAGAGTTCTCCCCTGCCTGGATAGCTTCTGCAGAAGAAGCCCCTGGTGCTCCGAAAGACAAGCTCCTGAGGGACAGGGCTGTCTCTGCTTTGGACTGCTTCCACCTTAATCACCCTTTATGCAGCTTTATAACCCTTAATGACTCTCGGAGGCTTCTGAAAGACAGTGACTGGACAAGCATCTGGACAGCCCTTCCTTTCAGCCAGCCTGACTCCCCTGTGAGTAACTTTGGCTCAGCCTTATATTAATAAGGGGGACGCTATATATATATATACATATATTTAATAGCTCAAGCCTTTCCAACTTCTGACTTCCAAAATAGTCAAGTCTGCCTATGGTATCCGTGTAGGTCTTCTCAACCAACTGAACCTGCTAATTAAAACTAAATTAATTTCTGTATATAGTTTTGGGAAAATAAAATAATTCTATTTTTCTATAAATTCCTGACTTGGCCACATTAATTCCCTGCCTCCATGACACACCCCCCCCCCCTCCACCAGCTTCTATATTATTCAACCTCAGAGACAACAAACAGAATATCATGCTTGCCTACACTGTCAGAGATAAAAATAGCAGTTTCACTGCAAATCAGAAAACAAGCTAGATTAATATGAAGAACAGTTCTACACTCACTAAAAGATTGCTTCACAACTGCCTTTCAGATGTAATAAAGGCAGCTGCTTCACTACAAAGTTAATCCGATAAGCAGAAGGAGCACAATTCATTTGGTGTGCACTGTTTGCTAATCAAAAAGTGTTTCTGGGCATCTAAACCACACATGACAGGATCCTGAAAGCATTTTGTTAGTCTTCAAGCTTTTTAATCAAACCCAAGAAATGTGTTAGTGACTCTTCCCATTCAAGTAATGAAGACGAAAGCCACAGAGTTTTGTAATGCTGAGCTCCTGTTCTAGGAAGAGCATATGAAAAATTACTTTCCCCTCTTGCATTTGTGCAGGATAGAAAAGTTGATGACTTACTAATTTCTCCCTTCAAATTATTGTCCCACAGAGCATTACCTGGGACAGCAGCAAAGCCTGTGAGCAAGCATTACCAGTGAAAAAAAAAACAATCTTGGTATATCTTCCACTAAATTCAGTATTAGAAGCATGAAATTAGATTTTTTTCTTTTAATCAGGGTTACCATAGGCCAAGGTTGCTGTACCTGTGCTGCAGGGAACAGGCTGAGAAACAACATTGGTTCTGGTGCCCCCAGCATAAGAGGGGCATGCAGCTGCTGGAGCAGGACCCAGAGGAAAGCCGCAAAGATGATCAGAGGGTTGGAGCACCACCATAGGGGCACACAGGCTGCAAGGCTGCAAGGGCTGTGCAGTCTGGAGAGAATAAGGCTCCAGGGAGACCTCATACTGGCCTTCCATTACCTGAAGGGGGTTTACCAGAAAGCTGGAAAGGGACTTTTTACAAGAGTTTGTAGCACTAGGACAAGAGGGAATGGATGGACAGTTGAGGAGGACGGATTTACACTGGGTATTAGGAAGAAATTAGTTGCAGTGATGGTAATGAGACATTGGAATGCATTGCACATGGAGGTTGTGGAGAACCCCACCCTGGAGGTGTTCAAGGCCAGGCTGCATGAGGCAGGGGTGCTGGAACTCGATCTTTAAGATCCTTTCCAACCAAAACCATCCGATGAATCTATGAACATCACTTCTTGTCTGATTTTGTCCAATTGAGCCCAAACTGTGTCCAGTTTTGGGCTCCCCAGTGCAGGAGAGATAGAGACCTGCTGGAGAGAGTCCAACGGAGAGCCAGAAGGATGACTGGGAGACTTGAACATCTCCCCTATGGACTGAGAGCCCTGGTGCTGTTTAGTCTGGAGAAGAGAATACTGACAGATCTGACCAATGTGTACAAATATCTGAGGGGTGGGTGTCAAGTGGCTGGGGCCAAGCTTTTTGCTGATCAGCAGCAATAAGCCAAGGAGCAACAGCTACAAACTGGAACAGAGAAGGTTTCAGCTCAACATGAGGAGAAACTTCTTTGGTGTGAGGGTGACAGAGCCCTGAACAGGCTGCCCAGAGAGGCTGTGGAGTCTCCTTCTCTGCAGACTTTCCGAACGCACCTGGATGCATTCCTGTGTGAACTACTCTACGGGATCCTGCCTTGGCAGGGGTGTTGGACTCAATGATCTCTGGAAGTCTCTTCCAACCTCTGAATTTCTGTGGTTCTATGACTCTGTGATGGTTTGGGTGCTCCCCACTCTGCCCCCCTGCCTCTGTAAATCACCCAGACTAGACTCAGCCAGCTCTGGAAATTGAATGTAGCTTCTATTTACAGCTAGCACAATATACAAGCAGATATTTACAGTATATACAGTTATAGACAGAAACATACAAGGTAAAAGGTAATACAGAAACACAACAACCCTCCCAGAAACCTGAGTCCCCAGGAGGAGCTCTCAACCACCCCTTCACTTTCCCCCTACCCCTCTCAACCTTACCCCAGTCCCAAGGAAGAATGGAGGTTTGGCCAGGGGGTTAGGAAGCAAAGTGGATTAATCAGAGAGATGGAAGAGAGGCTAGACAGAAAAATGCAGCTTGGAGCTCCCCAGCAGAAGTGAGAAGTGAGTTATCTATGTTTGGATTCTTGTTCTTATATCTCTCAGCAAGCTTATGAGGGAAGTAGACATCATTTTGTTTTCCTTTTCACAGCCAGTAATCTAGTCCTTCTCACCAAAAAATTCTAGCTAGCTTCAAACTAGCACAGACTCTTTTGAAATGTACTGCATTAGGACACTGCTGTACTGCAGTTTCAACATGAGGACCTTCACCACCACAAGCAGCTGCAATGAAAAAGCTACTAAATCAGTCATCTTCTCTATGGCAGAATGCTTCATGGTGCTCTTTCATACCATGAGCACAAAGCAGCAGAAAGGAGCATGGACTGCAGCTGTGTCTGCTTGCAGTTCTCCTGATCTGACTTAGGACAAGGTTTTCCCTGTAAGGTAGCCACTGCTCTTCGGATTGTAAATGAACTCATGACTAGCAAACAACTCCATAGACCAAAGCCTGGTTATGTTTTATTTGACCTGAAAGGATCTAAACTTTGTTCTATTTTCAGAATTAAGTCACTATGCAACTCAAAATGGCCACTGTGCAGATGGAGGAAGACACAACTGCAGGTTTCATTTGACAATTTCAAAGGAATGCTTCTTAAATGTAGCATTTAATTCAGGGGGAAAACACCCACACCAGAATTTCAGTTGAAAAGTCCAAACTTATCCCACATTTGTATTTATACCTTTCAAGATTCAGCATGAGGGAGAAACTTCACCTGAGAACAGTTACAAAACTGCTGCCAATACTCAGACGCTGCTTCCTAAGTGAAAATCTCCTTGCTAAGCATTCACTCATAAGCAGGAATCAGTGTAAAAAGTTTGCACCTATCTACTTGGACACAATGATGGGATCTGATGTGTGCCTTTTGATCTTTTCACAAATAATAATGATGTGGTTCAAAGCAACAAATACCTAGAATCATAGAATCCACCAGGTTGGAAAAAACTTCGAGATCATTCAGTCCAACCTATCACCCAGCCCTAGCCAACCAACCAGATCGTGGCACTAACTGCCCCATCCAGTCTTTGCTTGAACACCTCCAGGGACAGCGACTCCACTACCTCCCTGGGCAGCCCATTCCAATGCCAATCACTCTCTCTGGCAACATCTTCCTCCTAACATCCAGCTTATAATATACAGCCCAGCTGGAACATATCCCTCGGCTCCTTTAGCACAAAATTATGTACTTTTATTTACTGAAACATTAACGCAGCAAGGTTGAAAAGAGTTTCTGTAAATTCTACCAGTTGTTTATCTATTTATTTTTGTAGCAGTATCATCACCAAATGAGGAGCAGTTCTGACTACAGTTGACACTTACTTCCAGAGCAGTAGTTTCTATGCAGATAATCACATGCTCCAAGACTGTGCTCTCCAGCAGTGTACTTGTATAATCAAAATACACATATAAATTAAGAACTCAGATGCAAAACTTTGAAGACTATAATCGCTTTGGAGATAATTTAAGACGTCACTTTAGAATCATAGAATCAGTGAGGATTGGAAGGCACCACAAGGATCATCTAGTTCCAACCCTCTGCCACAGGCAGGGACACCCTACCCTAGATCAGGCTGGCCACAGCCTCATCCAGCCTGGCCTGAAGCACCTCCAGGGATTGGGCCTCAACCACCTCCCTGGGAAACCCATTCCAGGCTCTCACCACTCTCATGCTCAACAACTTCCTCCTCACCTCCAGTCTGAATCTCCCCATGTCCAGCTTTGCTCCATCCCCCCATGTCCTGTCACTCCCTGAGATCCTGAAAAGTCTCTCCTCAGCTTTTTTGCAGGCCCCCTTCAGATCCTGGAAGGCCACAAGAAGGTCACTTCAGAGCCACCTCTTCTGCAGACTGAACAGCCCCAACTCTTTCAGTCTGTCCTCATAGCAGAGCAGCTTCAGTCCTCTGATCATCCCAGCGGCCCTTCTCTGGACACACTCCAACATCTCTACATCCTTCTTGTAATGGGGGCTCCAGAACTGGATGCAGTACTCCATGTGGGGTCTCAACAGAGAGGAGTAGAGGGGGAGAATCACCTCCTTGGCCCTGCTGGCCACATTTCTCCTGATGCAGCCCAGGCTCTGGTTGGCTTTCTGGGCTGCAAGTGCACACTGCTGGCTCATGTTGAGCTTCTCGTCCATCAGTACCCCCAAGTCGCTCTCCTCAGGGCTGCTCTCCAGCCACTCACTGCCCAGCCTGGAGTTGTGCTTGGGATTGCCCCGACCCAAATGCAAGACACTGCACTTGGTCTTGTTGAACCTCCGGAGGTTGGCTTGTGCCCACCTCCCCAGCCTGTCCAGGTCCCTCTGGATGGATCCCTTCCCTCCATCTTGTCTGCTGCACCACACAGCTTGGTGTCATCAGCAAACTTGCTGTGGCTGCACTCAATGCCTCTGTCCATTTCACCAACAAAGACGTTGAACAAGACTGGTCCCAAGACTGATCCCTGAGGGACTCCACTTGTCACTGGCCTCCACTTGGACATGGAGCCATTGACAGCCACTCTTTGGGTGCAGCCATCAAGCCAGTTCTTTATCCGTCTCGTGCTCCACCCATCAAACCCATGTGTCAGCAGCTTGGAGACCAGGATGTGGTGTGGGACAGTGTCAAAGGCCTTGCTCAGGTCCAGGTAAATGACATCGGTTGCTTTCTTTTGCAATGGTTAAAAGAGCTATTGTGGTGGTTTGGGTGTTCCCTGCCCCCCCGCCCCCACTTTAGAAATCACCCAGACTAGACTCAGCCAGCTCTGGAAATATGAATGAAGCTTATATTTACAGCTGGCACAATGTACAAGCAGATATTTACAGTAGATACAGTTATAGACAGAAATATACAAGGTAAAAGGGAATACAGACAGAATTCCCCTCCCAGAAACCTGAGTCCCCTGGAGGGGCTCTCAACCACCCCCTCACCTTCCCCCTACCCCTCTCAACCTCACCCCAGTCCCAAGAAAGAAATGGAGGCTTGGCCAGGGGGATCAGGAAGAAAAAGGTGGATCAGCCAAAGCAAATGGAGGGTGAGGTTAGAGAGTAAGATGGAGTCTAGCCAGCAGCCTCAGCTCCCCAGCAGGTGAAGTGGGAAGTGACTTTTTCTGGCTTGCTTTCCTTTTTTACACATCTCAGCGAGACTATGAGGGAAGTAGACATCACCATGGTTTTCATTTCACAGCCTATGATCTAGTCCTTTTCACCAAAACATTCTAGCTTGCTTCAAACTAGCACAGCTATTCAAAGAATGGCAGAAATAGTCATGCAGCAGATGTGAATACATGCTAGTGGGTCAGGTGAAAAATCTCAGATGTAGTCTGGAAAAATACTTCCAGGTACTTCAGACCAATTATTTACTGACATCTCAAGGTGGTCATACTCAAAATCTGCTGCAGATAAAGACATTCTGAGAGTTCAAAGGCTCAAGCAATTCAGGGCTTAAACATATCCCGGATCTATCTGAAGATTCTGCTTTTCCAAACAGCTTAAGTGAAGCACATTATGAGCCAGAGAAAACAAAGAGTTCTTTAGTGGCTATTCAACTGATGCAGCAAGTTCTAAGCAGAACCTGGTAGCTTCTTGATTGTGCTACTTCATGTCAGAAGGATGTTTGCCAGGAAAAAAACAAACCCCTGAACAACGAGGTGAGTGCTTAACAGGAGAAAACACCATCAAAGTAGTGCTGCAGTATGGAGAACTGCTCTTTGGACTCCAGTGGAGTCTACAGAAACCTAGGCAGAGTTTCCAACAGCTGCAAATGCAGTCGTGCGGGCACTCCTGAATCATACTGCATTGCTTATAAACCCTTCTGTGTCAGTGTTTTACCATTTCAGGTAGAGGTTTTTTCCTCTGCTTCTTTTTTTCCCCTTCCTTTCAAGTTAACAGTACCTTGGGAAGGCTGCCATAAAAAAGCCTCACTGTTTGTCAAAATTGAAGCACAGTTTCTTTGCAAGTTGCAGTGTCACAGGCACTGTCATTCATCTCATAAAAGAGGCCACTAGACCTTCCTGGCACAGGCACATTCATGAAAAGAGAAGAACATTAGCAGGCCACTGACCTTCATTACAAATTATTTACACTCTGAAACACTTCTGGTCTCTTCAAGGGATCAAAAAACCTCAAACCCTAGTTCTTGCGTCTTGGCATTACATTCTGTGTTTCCTACTAAGCTGTCAAGAACACAGTCACACATGTACACCTCTAAGCTAAAGCTGGCTGTGATTTTTCAAAGTCAGAATGGTATAAATAATGCATACCTTGCACAGATAGCTTTCTTTGGTAGCATTAACAACTAATGGTCTGTCAACACAGCAGTCAGTGTACAGAACCTTTACAATTAACTCTTTCCTGTATGATAAACGAAGGCCTGGTAGGAGGCAAATTCAAAGCATCACAGAAGCATTCAGGTTGGAAAAGCCTCTCAGGATCACCAAGTCCAAACAATATCTCTGCTGTACAATGTGCACCCAAAACCATTTCCCCAAGCACCACCAAGTCCAACCTATAATCCTACTCAACAAGATTCACCTTAAACCATATCCCTAAGCACCACATCTAAAAGACCCTTAAACACATCCAGGGTTGGTGACTCAACCACCTCCCTGGGCAGCTCATTCCAGTGCCTGATCACTCTTGCTGGGGAAAAAATGTTTCCTAACATCGAGACTAAACCTACGCAGTGGCAGCTTGAGGCCATTCCCTCTTGTTCTATCACAAATTACCTGTGAGAAGAGATCAGCACCAACCTCTTCACAAGGTGCCTTCAGGTAGCTGTAGACAGCAATGAGGTCTCCCCTCAGCCTCCTCTTTTTCAAACTAACCATCCCTTGCTCCCCCAGTTGCTCCTCATTGTTGGAGAATGGCTTGCAGAAAGAGGCCATGGTGACTGTATACAGCTGCTGGGCCAGCAAAACGAGGTATATTCGGAGAAATCTTGTATTGCTGAGCTTAACATAAATAGCCATGAATAGGATCTGTGTTAGAAGGCATTGAACAATCAGGCTTTGTAGACAATTATGATTATACTGCTTGCAATAACTTGTGGATATCAGTAAGCCTCAGCTAGCCTGCACATCTTGCACGTAAGCTGTATGCTTTAGCATAGTGTGTAGCAAATTCCAAGGACAGCGTCCTTGAAGACTTGGTAAGCAACTTCGCTAAACAAAGACCCTTGTAGGAAAACAAAGACCCTTGTAGAAGAAGAATAACTGCTTGTTTAAACTAAGTAGGAGGGCTATGTAAACGTAACCTTTAGGCTTGCAGCAAATCACTAATTGACACCTGTGCATGCATTAACAGAATTGTATAAATATAGCATTCGCCTGAATAAAGTTGTCACTGACGCGATTATCCACATTGGATTTGCAGTGTCCATCATTATCATTATTATTCCCTTCCGTCACCTCATAAGATTTATTCTCCATGCCCTTCACAGCTTTGTTGTGCTCCTCTGCACTGGCTCCAGCACCTCCACATATTTCTTGTAATGAGATATCAAAACCTGAACATAATACTTGATCTGGCCTCACCAGATCACACTAATGATACCCTGAGACCTATAATATAACATATAATGGTATGCATAAGGAAAAATAATGCATTATTAAGGTGTGTAGAAGTAGCTAAAAATACAAATCCTTCAGTATCAGGCTTTGCTGATGTGAAAACAATTACTTACCCAGCACCTGAAACCCACTGCATAAATAAAAACGTAAGTTTATTTAAGTTTGTCTACAACTACCTGAAGGGAGGCTGTAGCCAGGTGGGGGTTGGTCTCTTCTCCCAGGCAACCAGCAACAGGACAAGGGGACACAGCCTCAAGTTGTGCTGGGGGAAGTCTAGGCTGGATGTTAGGAGGAAGTTGTTGGCAGAGAGAGTGACTGGCATTGGAATGGGCTGCCCAGGGAGGTGGTGGAGTCACCGTCCCTGGGGTTGTTCAGGAAAAGCCTGGATGGGGCACTTAGTGCCATGGTCTGGTTGACTGTCTAGGGCTGGGTGCTAGGTTGGACTGGATGATCTTGGAGGTCTCTTCCAACCTTGTTGGTTGATTCTAAGTGATCTCAACCATGCAGATATATTTGTCTACATCCAATAAAGAAACTCAAGGCAAGATATGCAGTGCCCATGGTAAGAAACTGTATTTGAAAACCAACACAAAACCCCCAACATTCAGAAGAAGTCTAAGCAAATCCCCTAAGATCTTATTAGGCTGCAGTGACAGGACTTTCAAGATACAAAAGCTTCTCCTTCAGTGTGTTTCTCTTTAAGTATCTTAGGATTATCCCCTAATGAAGATGCTCAGAGGGCTGCAGCAGCTATGCTAGGAGCACAGACTATGAGAGCTGGGGCTCTGCAGCCTGGAGAAGAGAAGGCTTCCAGGAGTCCTTGGAGTGGCCTTCCAGTATCTGAAGGCGGCCTACAGGAGGGCTGGGGAGGGATTACTGAGAAGGTCGCGTAACAACAGGATGAGGAGCAATGTGTTTAAACTGGCAGAAGGGAGATTTAAACTACGTGTTAGGAAGAAGTTCTTTGCGGTGAGGGTGGTGAGACACTGGCACAGGTTGCCCAGGGAGGCTGTGGCTGTTCCCTCCCTGGAGGAGTTCAAGGCCAGGTTGGATGAGGCCTTGAGCAACCTATTCTAGTCAGAGGTGTCTCTGCCTATGGTGCGGGGGTTGGAACTGGATGAGCTTTGAGGTTCCTTCCAATCAAACCATTCTGTGATTCTGTGATTCTATGTTCCATAGGTACTGGTTCTTCAGTTTCTTGCATGACAATAGGCATCCGAGCAGGGGCAGATCTCCCCTGTGTCTTCACCAAGGGAAAGGATGCAGTGCAGACTTGCTCTTATTAACCACAGTACCTATTAAAAAAAGACATTCCAACCTAAACCATTCTGTGACTCTAGCCCAGAGTCGCGTGGAAGAAACACATCTACTGAAGTTTCAGTGGGGACTAGATAAGCAGCACTGACAACACACACATTCAGAACAGTCAGCACAACTTACTCACCAGAAACTTACCTTTCTGTGATCGTTTCTCTGAGACCACTAGCAACACCTTTCACCACCGTGCTAGCCTTTGGTGTCAGCACTACTTGAGAGATGAAAAAGGAGCCCTTCTTTCTTCTTTCAGTGATCGACGCCTGGAGGAACTGAATCAGTTTTTCCGGATCTGTTGTGTTTGCCCAAGGGGCTGGCATCATCTGGCCTGGCCAAAGAAACGGTACCTCAAGAGCCACTGGACTATGGTAGAAAACCAGCACTTGGTGTTCCTTTTCCCATAGGTACTGGAGACTTACTTCATGGGCAAATATAGCAGGACACATTTTGTTTCCGTATGTATCTTTGAGCATCTGAACAAGCTTTTCGTGATGATATTTCTGCATCCCATAGAAATGATTGAAGTCCAAGAAGACCACTTCTTTTGGGTGGTCAGCCAGAAATGCATTGATCTCTTCCAGGCCCTCCTTAACTTTGGCACTGAATAAGCCATGAGCAAAGTAGAGTTCGTTGTCCGGGTCTCTGGGCTTGGTGGAAATTCTGAGGTCGAAATACCGTATACCTGCCCCGAGCTGGCTGGTGAAGTTCATGGTCTGGGTAGCCAACCACTTCCTCATCAGCTTTTTAGCCACAGTCCCAAAAACTGACACAAAATTCTGCACCGTCTCTGGCTGTTCAGGCCCAACTGGAGAGGCTTCATCGATGTAGAAGCTAAATGAGTCATGAGACCCTAAAAACACAACGTAGGAAAACGATCAATACAGCATTCATACACTAAAAACTCATTAATGATTCCTACCTAGTAGATATGATTTTCTGACCCGTATCAACATTCACCAATGCATGCCCTTTGTCTCAGCAAATGACATTTATCTGGCAGCATTTATCCCACACCAGCACCTTACAGAAACTTGAAGGAAAGTCAAATACATTGCTGTCTACAACTACCTGAAGGGAGGCTGTAGCCAGGTGGGGTTGGTCTCTTCTGCCAGGCAACCAGCAACAGGACAAGAGGACACAGTCTCAAGTTGTGCCGGGGGAAGTATAGCCTGGATGTTAGGTGGAGATTGTTGCCAGAGAGAGTGATTGGCATTGGAATGGGCTGCCCAGGGAGGTGGTGGAGTCACCGTCCCTGGAGGTGTTCAGGCAAAGCCTGGATGAGGCACTTAGTGCCATGGTCTGGTTGATTGGATAGGGCTGGGTGCTAGGTTGGACTGGATGATCTTGGAGGTCTCTTCCAACTTGGTTGATTCTATGATTCTATGATTCCATACTGCTTGTCTGGGCACTCCCTCACTCTCTTCCAGCTCTTATGCCTTTAAGCTCTGACTGCAGTCAGCAGGCTCTGAATGTCACAGGATATTAGGGGTTGGAAGGGACCCAAGATGATTGTTGAGTCCAACCCACCTGCCAGAGCAGGACCACATAATCTATCACAGAAGAACACATCCAGGCAGGCCTTGAAAGTCTCCCGGTAAGGAGACCTCACAACCTCTCTGGCGAGCCTGTTCCAGTGCTCTGTGACCCTTACAGTAAAGAGGCAGAACCTTTTTTTGCTGCAGCTTACACCATTTCTCCTTGTCCTATCCCAGGGAGCAGTGAGCAGAGCTTGTCCCCCCACTCCTGACCAGCCCTCAGGTGCTTATGAGCATTTATTAGATCCCCTCTCAGTCTTCTCTTTTCCAGTTTAAAAAGCCCCAGGTCCCTCAGCCTTTCCTCATAACCCATGCCCTCCAGTCCCCTAATCATCCTCACAGCCCTCCGCTGGACCCTCTCCATCAGATCCCTGTCCCTCTTCAACTGAGGAGCCCAAAACTGAACACAGTATTCTAGATGAGGTCTCACCAGGGCAGAGCAGAGGGGAAGGGGAACTTCCCTTGATCTGCTGGACACACTCTTCCCAATACACCCCAGGATGCCATTGGCGCTCTTGGCCACAAGGGCACACTGCTGTGCCATGGGTAACTTGTTATCCACCAGCACTCTCAGGTCGCTTTCCCACATCAACGCTATGCTGGAGTAACTCCAGCAAAGCTGGTCACGTAATAAACCCCTAGTGCTAACGAGAAGAGTCTGGCCCTGCATACAGAATCATGTACTGTCAAGTTTCAAAAATCAAAGAAATCAAATATCCTTGTGGTGAGGTGGAACTTCCTGTGTTGTAGTTTACCTCCATTACCCCTTGTCCTATCCCAGGGCACAACTGAGAAGAGTTTGTCCCCTACCTCTTGACCCCCAGCTCTCAGATATTTATAAACATTGATTAGATCCCCTCTAAGTATTCTCTTCCCCAGGCCAAACAGTCCCAGGTCCCTCAGCTTCTCCTCACAGGGCAGTGTTCCAGCCCCTTCGGCATCTTTGCAGCCCTCTACTGGACTCTCTCCAGCAGATCCCCGTCCCTCCCGAACTGGGGAGCCCAAAACTGAATGCAATATTCCAGGTGAGGTCTCAGCAGGGCAGAGTAGAGGGGGAGGGAAATCTCCCTTGATCTGCTGGCCACAGTCCTCTTAATGCAGCCCAGGATCCCGTTTGCCTTCTTGGCCACAAAGGCACATCATGGTTGCTTTGTCAGGGACTTGCTTTATGGAGAGATATGCTGACAGTGGAATATGCTTATCACCCCTGTCTACCACCAGCCTTCTGAACATCTGGTGCTCAAATCTGGCACTTTATGCAGAAACGCTGCACTGACGGCGGCAGAGCCGCACTGCCCCAGCCGGAGAGGATGCTTCTGGACAGAATCTCCACAGAAAGCACATCTGCTCTTCAGTCTAGGTCACACTGGTTGCAAAACTCCTTCAAGGTTGGCAGTACTTGTGTTTCTGAAACAGACCGTAGCACTAGGCCCGCAGAGACCTAAATCCTAGCACCAAAACTGGTTCAGAGCTCAAGTCCTGCAAGCTACTTCTGGTTTCGTAGGTGCTTTCCAAAACTGCTTTCAAAAATTGCCTTCCAAAGCACGCGTGCTGTGGCAAGTAAGTACCACATAAACGAAATCCTGCAAGTCAGTCACTCCTGATGGCAATGCTATTTTAACCGAAGTGGAACAAACCCTAGTAACGGAAATGACAGCTATAACATTTTCTTCTTAACAACAAATGGAGTCACGACAAAATCATCCTATGACTCTGGCTTAGGATTCAGCTTTGTTTAATCTGCAGAAATGTCCTCGGATTTTGTATGCCTGGCTCTTCATCTTTGCCTCTTTGAATTGCATTTTAACTTCAGATAAATTTTCCCTTTTTGATGAAGCTTTCTACTGCTAAATGTTGAAGCGGGAGCATGCTCCTCGCAGAACCTGATTAGTATCTGGTTACACATCGATATCCCAGGAGACCAGATCTGCATACAGAAATTTTAATGGTTAAAACAAATTATTAGAGCAGTGACTTGTGTTCCAACAGTATTACAGGGAAAATCAATGAGAACATTAAATGTTGTGTTCAGTGTAATTTGCAGTAATCTAAAAATCAAAGTAAATTCAGTCTTGTTTAAAACAAGGCATAGCTACTGATAGGAGAAAGGGCTGGATCTTGCAAGCTCTCACTTTGTTCAAGGAAGTGGCTTTTATTTCAGCAGGAGTTTACGTGAGAACATGAACAAAAAGATTCACAGACTGCATCAGGTTGGAAGGGACCCTCAAAGATTATCTCATGCACTCAGCAGGGACATCACCAACTAGATCAGGCTGCCCAGGGCCACATTAAGTCTGACCTTGAATGTTTCCAGGGATGAGGATTCAACCATATCCCTGAGCAACCAGTTCCAGTATTTTTCAGTGTTCATTATCGTAGACTCACAGAATCATAGAATCAACAAGGTTGGAAGAGACCTCCAAGATCATCCAGTCCAACCTAGCACCCAGCCCTATCCAATCAACCAGACCATGGCACTAACTGCCCCATCCAGTCTTTTCTTGAACATCCCCAGGGACGGTGACTCCACCACCTCCCTCGGCAGCCCATTCCAATGCCAATCACTCTCTCTCCCAACAGCTTCCTCCTNCCTCCCTTGTCCTGCTGGCCACACTGCTCCTGATACAGGCCACGAAGCCATTGGCTCTCTTGGCCACCTGGGCACACTACTGGCTCATTTTCAGCCTACTATCCATCAGTACCCCCAGGTCCCTTTCTTCCTGGCTGCTCTCCAGCCACTCTGTCCCCAGCCTGTAGCTGCTTGGAGTTGTTGTGGTCAAAGTTCAGAACCCTGTCCCTGGCCTTGTTCAATCTCATCCCATTAGCCTCTGCCCACCCATCCAGCCTGTCCAGTTCCCTCTGCAGGGCTCTCCTACCTTCCAACAGATCCACACCTGCTCCTAGCTTGGTGTCATCTGCAAACTTATTGATGCTGGACTCAATCCCCTCATCCAGATCATCAGTGAAGATACTGAACAAGACTGGGCCCAGGACTGATCCTTGAGGGACACCACTATTGGCACCATTCGCCACTACTCTCATACTTTAAAGAACTTCCTCCTTATATCCAACCTGAATCTATCCTGCTTTATTTTAAAACCATTGCCCCTCATCCTGTCACTATATGCCCTTTTAAACTGTCCTTCCCCAGCTTTCCCTCAGGCCCCTTTCTGATCTGAAATGTAGTTACAAATTCTCCCTGGAGTCTTCTCTTCTCCAAGCTGAACAGCCCAAATTCTTTCAGCCTGTCTTTGTAGAAGAGGCCTCAGATCATCTGTGTGTCCCTCCTCTGGACCCAGTCTATGTCCTTCTTGCACTGGGAATACCATAGCTGAAGACAGTAGTCCAAGTGGAGTCCCTCCAGAACAGAGTGGCAGATTCACTTCTCTCGACCTGCTAGCCATGCTTCTTTTCAAGCAGTCCAGGAGCAGCAACCAGCCTTCTGGGCTTTAAGTGCATATTGCTGGCTCATGTCCTGCTTCTCATCCATCAGTACCTCCAAGTCCTTTTCCACAAGGCTGTTTCTCAATTTCATCACTCCCCAACCTGTGTTGATATCGAGGATTGTTCCAATCTTGGTACAAGACAGCCTGCACTTCGCTTTATGGAACATCATGGTACTCTCCTAAGTCCACTTCTCCAGCCTGTCCAGGTGCCTCTGGATGGCATCCCAGCCTTCAGGAATTATCAGTCACACCATCAACAAAATTAGAATCATAGAATCAGTCAGGGTTGGAAGGGACCACAAGGATCATCCAGTTCCATCCCACTTGCCATGCCCAGGGACACCCTACCCTAGAGCAGGCTGCCCACAGCCTCATCCAGCCTGACCTTAAACACCACCAGAGATGGGACCTCAACCACCTCCCTGGGCAACACATTCCAGGCTCTCACCACTCTCCTGCTCAACAACTTCCTCCTCACGGCCACTCTGACTCTCTCCACCTCCAGCTTTGCTCCATTCTCCCTAGTCGTGTCACTCCCTGAGAGCCTAAAAAGTGCCTCTCCAGCTTTTTTGTAGTGCCTCTTCAGATCCTGGAAGGCCACAGGAAGGCCTCCTCTTCTCCAGACTGCACAGCCCCAACTCTTTCAGTCTGTCCTCACAGCAGAGCTGCTGCAGCCCTCTGAGCATCCTCCCGGCCCTGCTCTGGACACACACCAGCATGTCCACAGCCCTCTTGTAATGAGGGCTCCAGAACTGGATGGATGGGGTCTCACCAGAGTGGAGCAGAGCAGAGGAGGAGAATTACCTTCTTCGACCTGCTGGCCACATTTCTCCTGATGCAGCCCAGGCTCTGCTTTGCTTTCTGGGCTGCAAGTGCACACTGCTGGCTCATGCTAAGC
This sequence comes from Tricholaema leucomelas, assembly GCA_013400475.1. Taxonomy (NCBI): domain Eukaryota; kingdom Metazoa; phylum Chordata; class Aves; order Piciformes; family Lybiidae; genus Tricholaema lacrymosa; species Tricholaema leucomelas. Next base: position 7,519 of record WAAF01011126.1, on the reverse strand, counting down.
TTCTCATCCACCAGCACCCCCAAGCCTCTCTCCTCAGGGCTGTTCTCCAGCCACTCACTGCCCAGTCTGGAGTTGTGCTTGGGATTGCCCTGACCCAGTCGCAAGACCTTGCACTCGGTCTTGTTGAACCTCCTGAGGTTGGCTTGTGCCCACCTCTCCAGCCTGTCCAGGTCCCCCTCGGTGGATCACTTCCCTCCAGCCTGTCTGCTGCACCACACAGTTTGGTGTTGTCAGCAAACTTGAGGGTACACTCAATTTCACTGTCTGTATTATTGATGAAGATACTGAACAGCACTGGTGTGCTGGTTTGAGGCTAATTGGAATATTTTACTGAGAGAAATTAAATCTGCAGCTGTGAGAAGAAAGAAAGTAACAGTGACCTATACCACTCATTCCTCTACTTAGAGAAGCAACTGTTCATATATATAAGGCACTCACTCCTCACACATTTCTCAGTTAGTTCTCAGTTGTTCTCCTGCTCTGTTGATCTGAGTGGTTGCATCTGCCTTAACTCTCTTTAATCTGATCTAACCTTTTTCCCCTAACCTTTTTGACATCTCACCTCAGATCTGTGATACTGTAATACTGTGATACTGTGATCTCTCCAGATTTATCATGTGAAATACGTGGGGGTTGATTTGGTTATTTCTGAGGGGAAGGAAAGAGGGGAAAGGGGGCAGGAGGTTGGGGCAGGAGCCTCTGGGGCCGTCTGACTGTTTCAGGAGAGATTTTTGTGTTTCTGCATTAATTTAACTTGTATATAACTGTAAATATCTGTATATTGTACACATACGTGCTGGTAAATTGTGCTAAGCTGTAAATACAGCTTCCTTAACTTCCAGCCAACTGAGTCTAGTCTGGGTGAATTCATTGGGAGGGGAAGTAACTCACAAACCATCACAACTGGTACCAATATAGACCCTTGAGGGACATACCACTTGTCACCTGTCTCCATCTGGACATCAAGCTGTTGACCTCTACCCTTTGTACACAATATCTAACCAACTTCTTATCCACTGAACAGCTGACCTATCAAATCCCTATCAAATCTCTCCATCTTAGGGAATGATCTAGGGGGGATCTGTCAAAGGCTTTAGAAAACAGATGACATCTGTTGCTCTTCCCCTGTCCACCGATTCAGTTCCTCCATTGTAGAAAGACACTAGGTTGGTCAGGCAGGAATTTCCCTTGTGAAGCCATGCTGGCTGTCTCAAATCACCTCCATCTGCTTCAGTATAGCTTCTAGGAGAATCTATTCCATGATGAAAGACCTGGAACACAAACTCTATGAGGAGAGGCTGAAGGAGCTGGGGTTGTTTAGCCTGGAGAAGAGGAGGTTCAAGGGGGACCTCGTTGCTGTCTACAACTACCTGAAGGGAGGTTGTAGCCAGATGGGGGTTGGTCTCTTCTCCTAGACAACCAGCAACAGAACAAGGGGACACAGTCTCAAGTTGTGCCAGGGGAGGTATATGCTGGATGTTAGGAGGAAGTTGTTGGCAGAGTGATTGGCATTGGAATGGGCTGCCCAGGGAGGTGGTGGAGTCACTGTCCCTGGGGGTGTTCAAGAAAAGCCTGGATGGGGCACTTAGTGCCATGGTCTGGTTGACTGGATAGGGCTGGGTGCTAGGTTGAACTGGATGATGTTGGAGGTCTCTTCCAACCTGGTTGATTCTGTGATTCTATGATCTTCCCAGGCACAAAGGTCAGGCTAACAGGTCTGTAATTTCCAGGGTCCTCTTTTTCATCCTTTTTAAAAGTGGGTGTAACATTTCCCTTCTTTTTGTCTCCAGGGACTTCACTTAACTGCCATGATCAGATGTTGCAGCAGTAGGCTCAAAAAAGTATTAATCAAAGCATTTGTCCTTTACTGTCTGCTCTACATCCACTGGCAACCTGAAGTTGCAGACAAGGTAGTTAAACTTGACCACTGGCAAATATGCACCACGATGCCAAAAAATCTGCTTGGAACTACTTGAGTGAGGCAGAACAATGCTCACAGAAGAGAACTAAGGTGAACTGCTCGTCAGTAGGTAGCTTTTAACTACTGGGAATGCAAAACAGAGAAGATACTAAGTTATTTCAACAGATTGCTTAAATACTTATTTTCATCGTTCAGTTCTGGAGCCCCCATTACAAGAAGAGCATGGAGATGCTGGAGTGTGTCCAGAGAAGGACCATGAGGATGCTCAGAGGGCTGCAGCAGCTCTGCTGTGAGGACAGACTGAAAGAGTTGGGGCTGTTCAGTCTGGAGAAGAGGAGGCTCCCAGGTGACCTCCCTGTGGCCTTCCAGTATCTAAAGGGGACCTACAAAAAAGCTGGGGAGGGACTTTTTAGGCTCTCAGGGAGTGACACGACTAGGGGGAACGGAGTGAAGCTGAAGGTGGGGAGATTCAGAGTGGAGGTGAGGAGGAAGTTGTTGAGCAGGGGAGTGGTGAGACCCTGGAATGGGTTGCCCAGGGAGGTGGTTGAAGCCCCATCCCTGGAGATGTTTAAGGCCAGGCTGGATGAGGCTGTGGGCAGCCTGCTCTAGGATAGGGTGTCCCTGTGCATGGCAGGGGGGTTTGAACTGGATGACCCTTGTGGTCCCTTCCAACCCTGACTGATTCTATGATTCTATGATCATGCACTCATCTGCATTTCCTTTTGCCTTCGTGCTGGTCTACTGTCCTAACCAGCTTACTTATGCCACTCAAGCAAATTAAAGATCCTTACACTTGGCAGAGCAAATTAGAGCATGATTATGCCCATGTCATGCCCCAAATCACTATGTGATTTAGTTGTGGCAATTAATGAGGCAGGAATTATAAAATATGTAGTTAATTTTATTTCCAGAAAGCCCCGCCCATAACGAAATATTAATTAGTTACATTTGGGTTCTAATTCAGTCAGGAAAATCTTCACAGGGATGCTCATGAGCAATTCAATCATGTAGAGAATCAGAAAACTGGAAAAGTTTAGCCACAAAATGGTGTTGCCTCACTTACAAATAGGCAGCCTGGAGGCCTAGGGACAGCCTGTGCTACTCACTGCAGTGGAGTAGAAGTTTCAATATAGTCCTTGTCTCCTTTGTGGCAGTGTTGAAACTGCTTGGCCCGTGAGAGGCTTCTAGATCTTCCCAGGGGGCTGGGAAAGAAGCAGATGATCTCTGACCTAATCCTGGCTCCTCGTGGCATGGAGGTTTGCAGAGGTGCAGGCAGGATCTCTTGCAGATGTGCAGAGAGCACCACGTTGGTGGCACTTCTTGCCACATCATGAGGCACTTAAGTGCCTTCTCCTGGGATGCTTGAGGCACTTAAGTTTCCAGGTAGTTCAAGCCCAAAAACCATCAGTGCTGAAGCACAAGATTAAGCAGAACACATTGTCCAAGAGCAGTGAGGCAGAGGCAGCACAACTGCTTGCAGCTTAGCTCCATTTATATCACTCGCCCGAGTGCAAAGGCTCCTTTGGCCACAGAGATGCACCAATCAAAATGGCATTTGCCAAACTGACCAGATTAGGTGAACCCAGGGCTTGCTCACTCTTATTTAGGCAAGACACCAACAAGTACCTAACCACCTGTGGGTACCTGTTTATCACTTTAGGAGGGGACATAATGGCCCAAGCCTTTGTTTTCCTCCTGCCCTTGCTTCCCCCATCAGCAGAAGGGTGGGGCAAGCCAGGACATCTAATAGGCCTGTTAGCGTTCCAGGACACTACGCAACTAGTAATGAGAGAATCCTGTCTGAGCGTACACTTGTCTTTAGCAGCCACTTTTCCTTCCAGCTTTGTCTTCCTGCATGGTGATATTCCTATCCTACTTGGCCTCTAGGAAATGGACTTGCAGGTTTGTATCACATAACCTCAGCTCCTATGAAGACACAATGCAGGGTACATTCAGAGATACTAAATAAGTGATGCTTTTGGAAGGTAGCAGTGCTTGCACATCAACTATCTTTATTATAATAGGACAAGAAACACACTGACCTGATGTGTGGAACAGTCTCTAATACAGAAACTTCAGTCTGAGACAGGGGAAAGCAAAGAGAGGGGAAATGACCTGTCACAAGTTACACAGGGAGAAGGAGTAAGCTGATATTCCAACTGTAATTAAGAGGACCATTTTGCTACCAGTACTCATTGTCTAGCACTTCCTATAATATTTACACATGGTTTTCCCACTGTTGCAGCAATACATCATTGATCCAAGGAGGCAAGGATGAAGATTCATATATCAGGTGGTGAACAGAGGGGTAAAGGTGGTGTGCATATGCTATAGATCGCCAAGTCAAGAAAACAAAGTGGGTAAAGCCACTCTAAACAAATGGAAGAAGCCTCACAATTACAGGTTTTATTTCATGGAGAATTTTGAGACATTTGCCAGAAGAGCAGAACAGCAGGGCACAGGCAATCTAAAAAGTATCAAAGACTCTCTCCTTCTGCAAGGCACCCCTTGAAGCAGAGGAGGCGCACTGCTGGACATGATATGAATTACAGAACAAATGGGTAGAGATGAGAAAGGCTGAAGCCAGCCTTAGCCTGAGTAAGAGGTGATACCAGAGTTTAAAATACTGTGGCAAGAAAGAGAGGCAAACAGCAGAACAAAGATTCTGGACTTCAGAGCAGCAGTCTTAGCTTATTCAGGAAATTGGTACCTGGTAGCCCACAGAAGAATTACCTTAAACAGCAGAAGACTCAGGAGGAATGGCTGAACTTTCTTGAAAGACAAGCTCTCTAAAGTATATGAACAGTGTACAAGAAAACAAGGAGGCAAGGCACGGGCAAGTTTGGCTAAATGTATAACTCCTACGTGAGCTCAAATTGAAAAAGTCATGTGCAGAGAGTGTAAGCAGGGACAGACTCCCTGCAGGAAACAGAGAAGGACTGCAGGGAACTGGGAAGGGCATAGGTTGGCTGGAGCTTCTACAAGGGACAGGAAACCTGCATGGGATGGGAAAAGCAACAGACAGATGTAAGTTTCTAAGACAGGACTCACCTTAGCACATGGAAGGCACAGGCCAAGATCACTGTAAGGCTGCCCTCTCTAATCTTTAACAGATCACACAGCCCAGAGAAGGCAAAAGTGACACCTCTCTTCAAAACGTAAATGCAGGACAGCCTAGGAAACAACAGGAACAGTGTGGCCAGTAGGACGAGGGAGGTTATTCTGCCTCTGTACTCAACACTGGTCAGGCCACACTTTGAGTAGTGTCCAGTTCTGGGCTCCTCAGTTCAAGAGAGATGTTGAGGTGCTGGAATGTGTCCAGAGAAGGGCAACGAAGCTGGTGAGGGGCCTGGAGCACAAACCCTATGAGGAGAGGCTGAGGGAGCTGGGGTTGTTTAGCCTGCAGAAGAGGAGGTTCAGGGCAGACCTCATTGCTGTCTACAGCTACCTGAAGGGAGGATGCAGTCAGGTGGGGTTGGTCTCTTCTGACAGGCAACCAGCAATAGAACAAGGGGACACAGCCTCAAGCTGTGCCAGGGGAGGTATAGGCTGGAGGAAGTTGTTCACACAGAGAGTGATTGGCATTGGAATGGGCTGCCCAGGGAGGTGGTGGAGTCACCATCCCTGGAGGTGATTGAAAAAAGCCTGGATGAGGCACTTAGTGCCATGGTTTAGTTGATCAGCTAGGGCTGGGTGCTAGGTTGGACTGGATGATCTTGGAGGTCTCTTCCAACCTGGTGATTCTATGATTCTATGATTAGTTTCAGTCCCAGGGAAGACTACAGAGCAAGTCCTAGTGGAAACCATTTCCATCTTATGAGTAGTAAAAAGGTGACTAGGAACAGAGACCATGGATTTAGCAAGAAGAAACACTGACTGATCAACCTGATCGTTTTCCAGGTGCAATGACTGGCTTTGACAAAACCAAAAATCTCTTTTTACTTCAGCAAGTTCTCCCTTAATATGTTTGCAGTCTAACTGGGAAGACATCAACTGGGCAAGTGCACTACAAGGTATGTGAAAAATGGCCAGGATCGTCAGGCTCAAAGGGTTGTGGCTGAAGGTTCAAATTCTAATTCATACCTGATCACAAGACAATTCTGTTTAACATCTCTATCAGTGACACCAACAATGGGATAGGGAACACTCTCAGCAAGTTTTCAACTGAAATCAAGTTGGAGGAAGAGGTTAATGCCGTGGAGAGGAAAGCAGTTAGCCAGAGAAACTTCTGCACAGCAGAGAAGCTGGATGACAGTAATCTTAAGAAGTCTGAAGACGAGATGGACCTAGGACTGACAATCCCTTTCAGCAGCACAACTGGAGATCAACTGGCTGAAAACAGTCCCGCAGAACAACACTTGTTCACCTCGACATAAGGGAAAACCAACTTCCCCACAAGAACAGGCAAGCCCTGGAGAAGTCCAGCAGGCCTGAACATCACATCCCTGATTCTGAATGTGGGCTTCAAGAGCCTCATCTAACTAGGAGTTAGCTCTTCTTTGAGCAGAGGATAGACCAGATGACTCCTGGAGCTCCTTTCCAACATAAATTATTCAGTGTCTGTTTATTCGCTGCTCTCTTGAGATAAGAAAGATTCATTTCTTGGCTCTCAACCTTAGAAGTAATTATCAAGAGACACTGAGAATGTCTGCCCTAGCAAATATCCAAACCCCAAAAGTAGCCAGTTTCAACCACCAAGATATTAAACTTTCATGAACTTAGATGCGGCCAAACATGATTTAGATATTCAAGAGTAGAAAGTGCAGTATCAGTTAGACTGAGAGAAAACAGCTCTGTAATTTTACTAGGGAGAACAGTCTCTTCTTTACTGAATTCCTGTAACAGGGCAATCAGCAATACATAACCCAATGCAGCTCAGCTATGGACATATTTATGGCTTCCCTGGAGGGCTAAGCCCCTGTTTAAAAAATAATTGAGCTCAGTGCTAAAAAAATTCCTTGGGGAAAGTGTTTCAGTACGGAATCATTTCTTCAGTCCCACAGAGATTTACACAGAAGCACAGTGAAGCTACTATTTTTGGTGACTAAGCTTTAGCTTACCATTCATAAAGGGGAAAGTGGAGCTGAACTTCTATTTGCCTTCCTCTTGCCTCACAGTCGGCTAACAACAGCCCTGCAAATGGCACCTAGAACTGAGGTATTAAACTGAATGATGCTGTTCAACTAATTCCTGACATTAGCAATCACACCTTGAAGATCCACAAGTCACAGAAAATCCACAAACAGATAGAAGAAAAGCCTTGCCGTTTCTGGTATGTTTTACTCCCTTCTCCCTCTCCCATAGGTCTCAAGCTCCCCTGGTCTCCGTGCCAGAAGTTATCAAACAGCCCTCAGGTGTCATTAAAAGCTTTACCTGCTGTTGTCTTTCTACATTTAATAGATGCAAGCCTTGATGACTATTGCTGATATGTCAAACGCAGTATAGCCTAACTATGTTGAAAACATCCTTGTCGGTGGTGTTGAAAACATCCTTGTCAGCGGGGGCTCCATGGCACCTGACAGCTGATCACAATGTGTTTCTTGGTGTAGTAGTTTGGGTGTTCCCCGACCCCCAAACTTTAGAAATCACCCAGACTAG
>WAAF01011125.1:7989-28161 GCA_013400475.1 Tricholaema leucomelas | reverse complement strand
TAATTAAGAAGGAGAATAGAACAGTCTTAAACATGGAGAGTAGAACAGTCTTAAATAAGAATGCCTGAGACTTTTTATCAGTATCAGAGCGAAAAGGGTTTGCAAAACATTAATGGGTGTAGTATTTCCTGCAATGAACTATGCCTCTTGACCTCTGTGGGTAAAGATTTTTGCCTAGTAGTCTTAGAAGGATTGGCCTGAGCCTGGCTTCTCCTGGTAGAAAAACATGCTTGCTGCAAGCCAGTAGATGTCAAAAATGAGCAACTTGCCAGCATACAGGTAAGGTCTGGCTCTTCCCTGCAACCAGGAGATCAGAGGACATTGCTATTTTTTGACAGTGGAAGAAACCAGCTCAGGTTTTAACTTGACTGCAAATTAAGAGCTCACTGGGCATAAGAAGAAGACTCCTGCAAAGAGCAAGTAGGCTGAGAGCAGTCTGTGCCTGATCTTGCAAGGAGCCTATTAATGGAGTGATTTAAAAAGAAGTACTGCTCTGCTGGTGGTGAAAATGTTGCCCATGAGTCACAGGCTGTATCAGCACAGCCTGTCGTTCTCTGCCCACGGACAGCTTAGCCTGTGAGCCTGATGCCTGCACAGCTGTTTAGCTGCCACTTGAAAACCTGCCTGTCTGCAGTTACCTCCTAGCCAACCTGCACGGGTTAGGGATAGCCAGGAGGTGATTTGCTCCCGTCCTTGCTGCTGTGTAATCTCACGGTCCAGATGTTAAAGCCAGCTGTTGAAAACCACCTCTGATGCCTCCAGATCCCTGCGATATTGACTCCTTTTCTGGGAGTCATGCCACAGGGCTTGGCTCAGACAGCATTTCCTCCTCCTTGCCTGTTTTCTCCAGCTCAGAGCTGGAAATCCCCTCTCCCCTAGCCCACACCCCCAGGGCCAGCGTGCGCCCATCTACCCTGGGTGATACTTTCCACCCAACATTGCTCCCAGCATGTTCTACGTTCCTCATGCAGATGAGACTGCAAACTCCTGCACTCGCTGGGTGTGTGTGCACGCTTGTGGAGGGCTGAGCTGCCCTTCAGAAGGCAGAATGGGTGAACCAGACTGACCAAGAGCTGCAGTGACACTGATGCTCAGAGGGCTGCAGCAGCTCTGCTATGAGGACAGGCTGAGAGAGTTGGGGCTCTGCAGCCTGGAGAAGAGAAGGCTTCGAGGAGACCTTAGAGTGGCTTTCCAGTATCTGAAGGGAGCCTACAGGAAGGCTGAGGAGGGACTATTGACAAGGTCTGGTAATGTCAGGACGAGGGGGAATGGGTTTAAGCTGGCAGAGGGGAGATTTAGACTGGATGTTAGGATGAAATTCTTTACAGTGAGGGTGGTGAGACACTGGCACAGGTTGCCCAGGGAGGTTGTGGATGCTTCCTCCCTGGAGGCATTTAAGGCCAGGTTGGATGAGGCCTTGAGCAACCTGCTCTAGTGAGAGGTGTCCCTTCCTATGGCAGGGGGTTGGAGCTGGATGATCCTTGAGGTCCCTTCCAACCTAACCATTCTATGATTCTATGATTCTATGATTCACTGTCTGGTCTTAGGAATGGTTAGAAAGTCAGAGGCCTTCCCTGAAGTCTGTATGTCTTGATGCACATCCATCTGTTTTTTTCATAGCCACACAACACACTTCTGCCATAGCTTGCTTTTGATGCTTCAGAATGGCCCAGAAAAAACACTGAGTTGAGGCCACATCCTTGGAGGTAGAATAGAATAGAATAGAATAGAATCAATCAGGTTGGAAGAGACCTCCAAGCTCATCCAGTCCAACCCAGCACCCAGCCCTATCCAGTCAACCAGACCATGGCACTAAGTGCCTCATCCAGGCTTTTCCTGAACACCCCCAGGGACGGTGACTCCACCACCTCCCTGGGCAGCCCATTCCAATGCCAATCACTCTCTCTGTGAAGAACTTTCTCCTAACATCCAGCCTATACTTCCCTCGGCACAACTTGAGGCTGTGTCCCCTTGTTCTGTTGCTGGTTGTCTGGGAGAAGAGACCAACCCCACCTGGCTACAGCCTCCCTTCAGGTAGTTGTAGAAGGTGTTTAAGGCCAGGCTGGATGAGGCTGTGGCCAGCCTGATCTAGGGTACGCTGTCTGTGCCCATGGCAGGGGGATTGGAACTAGATGATCCTTGTGGTCCCTTCCAACCCTGACTGATTCTAGGATTCTATGAAACTGCAAACTCACCAACAAATGGCACCATTTGAATTTAGCAAGCATCCATTTGTGTCATTTTATTTGCTGCATGCTTTCAAAGTGTTTGAGATGCATTCTGATCATGTTTCCCATGTTAATCCTTAGGTCTTACAGACTTTTATGGAAGGATAAAATGTCTATTTTGAAGCAAACTTCTGATTCCAATAGGAGAGGCTTTTAGAAAGGCACCAGTGAATATGAGACATGAAACAAAAAACAAATATGGGGGATTCTGCTATGTGGTAGCAGAACTTCAAAGCAAGCTCAATCAGAGCAGGAGTTCTTTATCTGTTGCATCTCATTATGACAAGAACTGGTAAAATTAACATTAAATTGACATAAAATTGACATAAAATTGACATAAAAATGACTTCTTTTCCCTCAGAAATATTAAAAGTATTTATTAGTGTTCTAAACTAGACCCAAACCCCAACCAAATATGGGGAATTCTGCTACATGGTAGCAGAACTTCAAAGCAAGTTCAATCAGAGCAGGAGTTCTTTATTTGTTGCATCTCATTATGACAAGAACTGATAAAATTGATATTAAATTGACATAAAATTGACATTTTTTTTCTCAGAGACATTAAAAGTATTTATTAATGTACTAAAACAGTCCAAAACCCCAACCAAGTATGGGGGGTTCTGCTACGTGGTAGCAGAACTTCAAAGTAAGCTCAATTAGAGCAGGAGTTCTTATTAGTTGCATCTCATTATGACAAGAACTGGTAAAATTGATATTAAATTGACATAAAATTGACATTTTTTTCTCAGAGAGATTAAAATTATTTATTAATGTACTAAAACAGACCCAAACCCCAACCAAATATGGGGGATTCTGCTATGTGGTAGCAGAACTTCAAAGCAAGTTCAATCAGAGCAGGAGTTCTTTATTTGTTACATCTCATTATGACAAGAACTGATAAAATTAACATGAAATTGACATAAAATTGACATAAAAACGACTTCTTTTCCCTCAGAAATATTAGAAGTATTTATTAGTGTTGTAAACCAGACCCAAAACCCAACCAAATATGGGGGATTTTGATATATGGTAGCAGAACTTCAAAGCAAGCTCAATCAGAGCAGGAGTTCTTTATCTGTTGCATCTCATTATGACAAGAACTGATAAAATTGATATTTTTTTCCCCTCAGAACTATTAGAAGTATTAATTTTCTAAACCAAAATATTAGTTGTTTGTTTGGTTGTTTTTTTTTTTTTAACCATTGGATCTTAGAACCCTAAGTAAAAGGGCAAAAAAAATGAGAAGAGAGAAAGGAAACTTAATATATAGAACCATCAAGGTGAGCTTTTTCAATGCAGACAGAAAAGATCTGTTTGATGGAAAATGCCTTTGATCAAAACTGTTTAGGGAAGCTTTGTTCCATCTGGTAGCCAAGTCAAGCAGCAGTGTATTTGTTATTCCTGCTGTGCTTCACAAGTCAGACTGGGCCCTATTGTTGTCTCTGTGTGATGTAAGCACACCTGCATATGTAAAAAGCTAGAGAGTCTAGAGAGGTATTTGTGCAATGCTGCTGGTGATTTGGCACAGGCAGGGTGGGTTTGACAGATGCAGAATGCTGATCGTTATTCTCATCTCCATGCACTCCTGCCTGTGTTCCTTCTCCTAACCTCACTTTCAAGTTTCACTATTAATTTCCAAAGGCACACAGACAAGAGCTGCAAACCTGTGAGCTGTCTGCCTGCATTGCCCTGTGAAATCACATCACATCACATCTGCTTTTTTTCTGCTGGAGTGCAGGACCAGATGCCAAAGAAGCACTGGCACCAACTGTATTTTTCTAAGTTTTAAAGCTTTCAGGTTTATTTTTACCAAGTAGTCTTTCTCTGACTCACCTGTTTGAAGCAGAAGAGACATGCAGAAAAGGACAAAAAGTTTGTGCAACTTCACCCTTGCTGAGGGTTACTGCACCTGTGTGCAAGGAGAGGCAGTAACATGGGCAAGAACCTCGATGCTCCCAAACCAAATTGCCTAACAGCTGCTGGTTACGGGAAGCCACAGACATTCTCTGTTGCAAGACTCACTTTCCTTCCAAAGCCTCCCAGCTGGTAATCATAGAATGCTTTGGGTTGGAAAGGATCTTTGAAGGTCATCTAAGTCCATCTACTCCAGCTGATAGAATAGGAGGAGATTTTAAATTGTCTGCTTAAGAAAATGTGAGGGGGAAAAAAAGGTCAGCTTTTCCTTGCCTTTGCTTAAGAAAGAAAAATTATGTGAAAGGGATGAAATTGGTGATGGAGAAGGGTAAAGAAAGTGTCAAAACCTTTCCCCCATCATGTTACACTCAGTAGAGTGAGGCCCAGGAACATACATGACCTTCTGCTGCACCTTGTCCAGTGGGATTGCAAAAATGGGAGAACTGCTCATAGGGTCAGTCAACAGACCTTAAGTGGGTGCTGGGAGTAGCAGGCAGAATAGAATAGAATAGAATCAACCAGGTTGGAAGAGACTTCCAACATCATCCAGGCCAACCTAGCACCCAGCCCTGTCCAGTCAACCAGACCATGGCACTAAGTGCCCCAGCCAGGCTTTGCTTCAACACCTCCAGGGACGGTGACTCCACCACCTCCCTGGGCAGCCCATTCCAATGCCAATCACTCTCTCTGACAACAACTTCCTCCTAACATCCAGCCTAGACCTCCCCTGACACAGCTTGAGACTGTGTCCCTTTGTTCTGTTGGTGCTTGCCTGGCAGAAGAGACCAACCCCAACTGGCTACAACCTCCCTTCAGGTAGTTGTAGACAGCAANCACCTGGGCACACTGCTGGTGATTCATACCTTCTAGAAAAACACTCATGGTATAGCTGAAGGCAATTGTGACTGTTTTACTCTCTGAAGTCTGGGGAAGATCCAGCCTGACTTGCTCAAAGATGCTCTAGCAGTGCTTTGCCCAAGTTGGGGCAATCCCTTGCTTTGATTTCTCCTCAGTCCGGAAGGTAAACAGTGTTGAACTTACAGCATTCATGAGTTCTGGGAGGAGAAGAATGCAGCAAGCAGAAGTGATCCATTTCTACTCTTCACATTGCTCTCAGAGGGAGCTCTGCAAGCAGCCCAGAGAGTGGAAACAGCAAGGTGGAGACACATACAATAAAGGAGAGCATCAATTTAAGAGAGAGGTTCTGCTGGAACGCAGCAACAAGACTGACTGCATTTAAAAGGAAGGGATGGGGAGGGAGGAGGGGAGGAAAAAAAGCCAAAGAGAAAAGAGTCCATTCCTGTTCAATGGGAAAGTAGGATGGCCTGAAAAGGATTGTCAACTTTGGTGAGAAAGAGAGCTGCACACAAGGAAAATGTAACTTGAAAATACACAGCCACATGATGTCGGCTATGCTTAATGGAGGGAAGGACTATATTAATCTGTTTGAATTGCTAATTGGGGATTTAGTTGGCTAGATTGGGGGTTATAAGATTAAGGCTTTTATTCTGTGTTTTTGTTCTTTTTCCAAAGGTAGGAATCCTCTGTAGATCCCTGCTCTTGGGAATCTAATGCCCTCAAATGCACAACTCGCAGCCGACGAGCGAGCTGATAAAGCATTCCTTGCAGATACTTAATGGGTACATTCTGTATCTCCGTCTGCATCTTTCTGTCTGCCTATCTTTCTTTCCCCCTTAGCACACTTGGAGCAAGGTAAGCAAACAAAACAAACTAAAAGAACTACCTCTTCCCCTCATGTTTATAGTTGGCTTTCCCAGAAGTCATTTCTATTTCTGGAAATAACTGTAGATTTCTCCTGTTTCAAGGGTTAAGGTCTCTGTTTCAAGTTGTTTCAGCTCAATAGGATAAATTAGGCAGAGCCCATTTTGCATTACAGCAGTACATCAGAATGTGCTGGATTCACGAAGAGGGTGAGGCAGCCTCCTGCAAGGTGGGTCCAACATGGCAGGACATTACTCATGTTGCTGGATCAGCTCCATTGGTCTCTATGTTCCTTTCTTGGGCACAGAAGCCAGAGTTGACAAGTACAGTTCCCCTTACCCTCCTAAAACTGCAATTACCCTCCTTACCCTCCTAAAATTGCAACCCTAACTGCAGAAGAGGAGGCTCAGGGCAGACCTCTTTGCTGTCTACAACTACCTGAAGGGAGGTTGTAGCCACGTGGGGGTTGGTCTCTTCTCCCAGACAACCAGCAACAGAAGAAGGGGACACAGTCTCAGGTTGTGCTGGGGAAAGTATAGGCTGGATGTTAGGAGGAAGTTGTTGGCAGAGAGAGTGATTGGCATTGGAATGGGCTGCCCAGGGAGGTGGTGGAGTCACCGTGCCTGGAGGTGTTGAAGCAAAGCCTGGCTGAGGCACTTAGTGCCATGGTCTGGTTGCTTGGCTAGGGCTGGGTGCTAGGTTGGACTGCATGATCTTGAAGGTCTCTTCCAACCTGGTTGATTCTATGGTTCTATGATTTGCAATGCTTCCAGTGGAGAACTTTGACATTTTGAAATCATAGAATCATAGAATGGTTTAGGTTGGAAGGGACCTCAAAGATCATCAAGCTCCAACCCCCTGCCATAGGCAGGGACACCTCCCACTAGAGCAGGTTGCTCAAAACCTCATCCAACCTGTCCTTAAACACCTCCAGGGAGGAAAGATCCACAACCTCCCTGGGCAACCTGTGCCAGTGTTCCACCACCCTCACTATAAAGAACTTCTCCTAACATCCAGTCTAAATCTCCCCTCTGCCAGTTTAAACCCATTACCCCTTGCCCTGTCATTACAAGACCTAAATCTTAGACTCAGTCTTTAAAATGGCAAATGAAGTAGAAATAAATTATGCAGAAGAAGGCCTACAGAAGTGCTCAGTTGTAAAGTACATACAGAAACCCTCTTTAGATATCTCAATGCAATAATTACCTAATTTCTCCCCAAATTCAAGGCAAAGGTTGTTTTTTTTTCTTAAGAAGAAATATCAGAACAGCCAATTTTTTTCTCAGTCAAAGGAAAACCACTGGAAATTCTGAATTTGCTGAAAATGTGGCAACTGCCCTCAGCCAGAAGGTGAAAAACAAATCCTTGTGATAGGTTCTTATTTATCCTTGCAGGGAGCTTCTCCGCTGGGTAGAAAATAACCACCAAACTCATTTGTATCTTGCTGCTTGTGCACTTCAATCCCCCAGTGGGTTGCAACTGCTCAGAAAGCTGTAACCACTCTCTGCCACCCAAATTACTTCTCTACCCACCTTTTGTACCCATAAAAATGGCTGTTTGTGGTGCAGCCTCAGTGACAAACCGGATTTAAGTTGTTAACAAATTTGAATCCCCCATTTTTTTTTCCTGGTGGGGTTCAAAATCTTTGTTGCAGAGGCATATTCCTAACTCCATCAGAGCCTTAATGAAGTCAGAAAAGGACAAGGGAGGCACAGGGATGCACCAGCTTTGTTAGCAGATCAGGGACCCAGCAGGTCATGGCAACCTGCCCACTTTTAATGGGATGAATCTCATAGGAAATTTGGCGTAAAATTCATTGTCAAAACAGTGCCAAGTCAAATCCTTCAGTTATAACAGAAGACCCAAAATATGGCTCTGCAGGGAGCTAAAAGCACAATGGATGTTGCTGCTGCTGCTGCATGGCTACAAGTACCACAGGATGCGCTGGAAAGCTGAGAGGGATGTTTGTGAGAAATCATTGACAAAATTATTGTGAATAATGCAACAGTGAAGAGAAGCTGAGGAAGTTTGGGGCATGAGGAGTGCTGCTGATAAAGAATTCCAGAGATGGGAACAGTGAGAGGCCAGGAGGAAGGAGGACAGGTTCTTCTCACTTGTTCCCTGGGATAGGACAAGGAGCAATGGCTGTAAATTGCAGCAAAAGAGGTTCTGCCTCAACACAAGGGGGAACTTTTTTACTGTAAGGGTCACAGAGCACTGGAACAGGCTCCCCAGAGAGGTTTTGGGGTCTCCTTCTATGGAGAATTTCAAGGTCTGTCTGGATGTGTTCCTCTGTGACCTGTGTTAGATAGGATTGTCCTGCTCTGGCAGGGGGGTTGGACTGGATGATCTCCTTGGATCCCTTCCAAACCCTACCATCCTGTGAGCCTGTGGTCCTGTGCTCCTGTGAACCTGGGGTGCTCCTGACTGTGTCTTACTGAGAAAGTGACATAAATCCTGCAGATCATCATGTTTGGTATCACAGTGAAAGAGTCCTTTGATTGTGAGGTTCTCCAGTCTGGTTTCCTCAGGTATTGTATTTCCATTTCTGTCAGTCAGTAGCATTTCCCAGTATGGCATTAGTGTGAGATGCTCCAAAATGCTGCTGTGTTTAGTGCAATACATTGGCCAAAATATGAACAATTTGGGGATGAGTTTGCAAAACACAAGGAGGGGAAGCAGGCAGCCCAGGAATGTCATGGAAACCTGTGTGTTTGTATGTGTAAGTACAGAAGTACAGATGCAGCTGTTTGTTAGGTCGTTGTACCAGTGTGGCTGGCACAAGGGCATTATGACTCTGCAGTGTTAGAGAGTTGGCCACTGGCAGTGATAATCAGCTGTTGTGCAGCTCATCATATAACTGTATGCTGTATGTTACATATTGCAGAGGGACCTGGCCAGGCTGGATAGGTGGGCAGAGGCCAATGGGATGAAATTTAACAAGGCCAAGTGCAGGGTTCTGCACTTTGGCCACAACAACCCCAAGCAACGCTACAGGCTGGGGACAGAGTGGCTGGAGAGCAGCCAGGAGGAAAGGGATCTGGGGGTACTGGTGGATAGTAGGCTGAAGATGAGGCAGCAGTGTGCCCAGGTGGCCAAGAGAGCCAATGGCATCCTGGCCTGTATCAGGAACAGTGTGGCCAGTAGGACGAGGGAGGTTCTTCTTCCCCTGTACTCAACACTGGTCAGGCCACACCTTGAGTGCTGTGTCCAGTTCTGGGCTCCTCAGTTCAAGAGAGATGTTGAGGTGCTGGAACGTGTCCAGAGAAGGGCAACAAAGCTGGTGAGGGGCCTGGAACACAAACCCTATGAGGAGAGGCTGAGGGAGCTGGGGTTGTTTAGCCTGGAGAAGAGGAGGCTCAGGGCAGACCTCATTGCTGTCTACAACTACCTGAAGGGAGGTTGTAGCCAGGTGGGGGTTGGTCTCTTCTCCCAGGCAACCAGCAACAGGACAAGGGGACACAGCCTCAAGTTGTGCCGGGGGAAGTATAGGCTGGATGTTAGGAGGAAGTTCTTCACAGAGAGAGTGATTGGCATTGGAATGGGCTGCCCAGGGAGGTGGTGGAGTCACCGTCCCTGGGGGTGTTCAGGAAAAGCCTGGATGAGGCACTTAGTGCCATGGTCTAGTTGACTGGATAGGGCTGGGTGCTAGGTTGGACTGGATGAGCTTGGAGGTCTCTTCCAACCTGATTGATTCTATTCTATTCTATTCTATTCTATTCTATTCTATATTTCACAGTTGTAGTGTTCCAAAACTTTCTGAGTCTTTAGGAAAAGCATTTTCTAAGCCAGCACTTTTCCTTCTGTCTCATGGGTCCAGCTGTGTTGGTCACTGAAGACTTCTGCTGCCAGTGGAGTGGGCTGAAGGCCTGTCTGGATGTGTTCCTCTGAGATCTGTGTTAGATAGTATTGTCCTGCTCTGGCAGGGGGGTTGGACTGGATGATCTCCTTGGGTCCCTTCCAACCCCTGTGAGCCTGTGAGCCTGTGAGAGGAGCATACCAGAGAGAGAAAGGGTTTCCAATCTGTTTGGTGGGAAGGAGGCTGTAATAAATGACAACACAGGTGACTTGATTTTGTGCTGCACTTTATCCCCTCCAACGTGGCCACCTGGTTGAGATGGAGCTCGCATTTCTTGGAGACTGACAGAGAAATAGAATAGAATAGAATAGAATAGAAATAACTAGGTTGGAAGAGACCTCCAAGGTCATTCAGTCCAACCTAGCACCCAGCCCTAGCCAATCAACCAGACCATGGCACTAAGTGCCCCAGCCAGGCTTGGCTTCAACACCTTAATTGGTTGGTCAGGAGGGTTAGGAAGCAGAAGGTTTAGTCAGGCAGGATAGAGAAGTGCATGCAGCCCAAAAAGCCAGAGAGCAACTCCCTTATCTATGTTTGTATTCTTGTTCTTATCCGTCTCAGCAAGCCTATGAGTGCAGCAGACATCATCTTTGTTTCCTTTTCACATCCCTATCAACTAATTCTTCTCACCAAAATCTCCTAGCTAGGCTCAAACTAGCACGAAGTGTTTGGCACAGGAGTGCACTTTGTCCAGGGAGGAGACAAGTGGCACAGGTGGCACTTTGTCCAGGGAGGACATGGTTCCAGTTCTTACAGAATCATAGAAACAACCAGGTTGGAAGAGACCTCCAAGATCATCCAGTCCAACCTAGCACCCAGCCCGAGACAATCAACCAGACCATGGCACTAAGTGCCTCATCCAGTCTTTTCTTGAACACCTTCAGGGACAGTGTCTCCACCACCTCCCTGGGCAGCCCATTCCAATGCCAATCACTCTCTCTGACAACAACTTCCTCCTAACATCCAGCCTAGACCTGCCCTGGCACAGCTTGAGACTGTGTCCCCTTGTTCTATTGCTGGTTGCCTGGCAGAAGAGACCAACCCCCACCTGGCTACAACCACCACCTTTCCACCCAGCCAAATGAACTGGGCTGGAGAGAAGGAAATTGCTCCTCCTGGAAGACACTTGTCTTCGCTGATCCCAATTGTAAAGCGTCTGATAGAATTCACTCATCACCCTACATCTGTCCCCTTGTCAGTTGGGCTTGATCAGTGTTTCTCGGTTCCTTTGTAGAGATTTAAAAGCTTCCCATTCTTCCTTTGAAATGTGGGAATAAATAGCATATTGGGTCTTGCAAAGTGAGTGAACAGCCCCTTTCAACTAGTCAGCAAAAACTTTCAATAGAGGAATTAAGGCCGCTGGAGGAGGAAATGTGATTCTGGGCTTAAAAGTTGTTTTTGGGTGCAGACTTCTAGAAACCTACTGCACACATGCATTGTGTGAGTAATAATGGGAAAAGAAATGTCTTAAACAAATACCTTTTGTAGGATAAGTTTAATGCCACCATCATATTACTTGGGTTGACTGCAGAAATGAGAATGCAAATGATAAACCTTTCCCAACATCGCTAAGCTGAGAGGAGCTCTAAGGAGGGGTGGGGGGGGTGGGTAAAGAATAGCATCTGAAATATTGTACACAATGAAATATTGTGTCCTTCCCTACCCCCAAGGTTGAGGTCTTCTTCCCCTCCTCAGGCAAGTGGCACTAGTCGGATTACGGTGCAATCATAACAACTAAAGATGGGGAAAGCTATTGGGCCATATAATCTCTTCCCCTGCCAGTAGAGGATTACTCCTGAAGCACGTTCTTCAATGTCTCATCCAGTTCTGGGTGACTGGAGCAACAGGCTCCCATCATTTTTTTAGGGAGATTATCTTTTAGATAAGACCTTAGCGACCTATGTCCTAACTGCTCTGCATGAATCCTCAAAGTCAGGCTCAAATACAGCTGTGTGCACGCATTTGCCTGGACTTCATTTCAAAATCAGACTTAGAGCTGTCACAGCAATTTGGATGAAAGCTGTTAACAGCTCTTTGGCTAAAAGCCCCTCTGCTCCCACATCTGTATTACATGCAAAGGAACTGTTTGGCCCTTTGCTTTCAACACATGGATAAGTCCATACAGGAGGTTCTCCTGCAAGCTTTTAATTTCTAATGAGCTTTAGGGTCTTTGAAAGTCCAATCAGGCAGGAATGGAATAGATTGAGAAAAAGGAAATTCTCTCCAGCTAATCTGGCAAAACTTGCTCTTTTAAGGAGTCTTAGATAAATTCAGCTTTATGTATTGATGAATTGGTGAACTTGTCACTCTTTTACTATTCTGTCTGTGGTTTGTTGTTGTTGCTTTGTTTGGCTGGTTGGTTGGGTTTTGGTGGATGAGAAGATCAACAGGAGCCAGCAGTGTGCACTTGCAGCCCAGAAAGCCAAGCAGAGCATGGGCTGCATCATAAGTGTGGCCATCAGGGCAAGGGAGGTGATTCTCAGGATCTACTCTGCTCTGCTGAGACCTCACCTGGAGTACTGCATCCAGGTCTGGAGTCTCCATTACAAGAGGGATGTGGAGATGCTGGAGTGTGTCCAGAGAAGGCCCACGAGGATGCTCAGAGGGCTGCAGAAGCTCTGCTGTGTGGACAGACTGAAAGAGCTATGGCTGTGCAGTCTGGAGAAGAGGAGGCTCCCAGGTGACCTTCTTGTGGCCTTCCAGGCTCTGAAGAAGGCCTACAAAAAAGCTTGACCATCCATTTTTCTAGTACAGCCCCTAAAGTGAGCCCAAGGGGTATCTGTGCAACCCACGGCAACGTCAGGCAGCCAAAGCCTCCTTTGTAAGAGTGAAGGCAGCAATTTTCTGAGGCTGAAAATGAGGAATGACAGGGAAATGGGTGCCAGTGATAGGCAGCACTGATTGATTTCATTACATGCTGCTAAGAGTCATAGAATCATAGAATCAATTCAGGTGGGAAAATACTTCCAAGATCATCCAGTCCAACCTAGCACCCAGCCCTAGCCAATCAACCAGACCATGGCACTAAGTGCCTCATCCAGTCTTCAACACCTTCAGTGATAGCAACTCCACCACCTCCCTGGGCAGCCCATTCCAATGCCAATCACTCTCTCTGACAACAACTTCCTCCTAACATCCAGCCTAGACCTGCTCTGGCACAACTTGAGACTGTGTCCCTTTGATCTGTTACTGTTTGCCTGGCAGAAGAGTCAACTCCAGCTGACTACAACCGTCTTTCAAGTAGTTGTAGACAGCAGTGAGGTCTGCCCTGAGCCTCCTCTTCTGCAGGCTGCACACCCCCAGCTCCCTCAGCCTCTCCTCACAGGACCTGAGCTAGACACTTGTGTGTAGAAGCTAGATATACAGTAGTAAATAAATGGGAGTTTTCTTTGGCCCAGAGGCCAGCTGGCATAGCTTGGCATGCCCTGGCATGGCTCAAACCCATGTGGCTTAATTTTCTCCATCCCTCACAGGAGTAGCTTCATCCCCTGCTACTTCTTGGCAGTAATCCCTGGTCTACACCAACCTCTGAACTGTGCCCAGACCTTGTCAAGGAAAAACAAGACACTTGGCACGGGTTAAAACTGTACCATGTGCTGAGTGAACAGCTTCCCAGGGCCAGGGACTGCTGGCCAGAGCACAGGCATCTCTCCCGGCCCAAAGCAGGCTGCAGTCCTGCGTGCTCAGCCTCATCCTAGGCTGCAGATGCACCATTTTATTGATTGCAAAACTATAAAAGAATAAATTATTTGCCCTCTGCTTTTCTTTTCTTTTCTTTTTTCTTTTTTTTTTTTTTTTTTTGAAGCTGTGACAACTTTAGAGGTGTTCCTGACAGAAGGAATAGGTAGCAGGTGAAAAGATTGGGATGCTGGAGAGAGCAAGCAAAGCATATAAATGATGGAAGAGATATTTGGCTTAGGATAGATAAATAGAAGGAGAAAGGCAATGAAAAACACATTAAAGCAAAATGACTGGCCCTAGTTTCTCTATTCCTGAATTGTATCTTCCAGAAGTAAATGCTCCCAGGAATGTTAATTCTCTTCTCCAAATCTGGATGGAAATACTTAGTAGATCTTACTAAGTCAAAGGTAAATTTGGTTATCCCCATAGCTGGGCTGATCTCAGTTGCAATTTTTTGGGGGACTGGTTAGCTGTCACTGCCAATTTTATTTCATTGTCTCTCTAATTGGTACAAAGTTGCTTTTAATTTAGTGGCATCTAACTTACCTTGCAGTGTGTTTTGGTTCTAAGCAATTTCAGTCTTAAGCATACTTAATTCCCTTCTGAGAGCCTCCATCACTAACAACACAAGATCAAATAACCAACTAATTAAAATTTATGTCCATCTTCTATTGAAGTCATCATTCATATCCCCTTGAGTAGGTGATTTCTGGCTGCCTGATCCCACAGGAATATTTTTCTGTCTACAGTAATATGTGAGTATGGAAATGTGGAGTTTATTCTGTTCCATCCCTGTGTCAGTGGGATAGGTTTCAATTAAAGGGCTACTTTTGGGTGGGTTGTTTTCCTCCAGTTTTCTGACATATTGTGCAAAGCTTTGGCTAAATTTGCCTTGTTGTAAGGAAACAGAGTAAAATCCTGTTGTTTTCTCATTTAAACTGTACACCAGATAAAATAAACTTCATCTTTCAAGAGCTGCTTTTTCTCTGGTTTTCTTTTCCTTTTAGACACTATGAACAAGGGAACAGATCCTTTTTGGGCAGTTCTTACCCATCTGAACATGCCATGTGAGGTCTGAGGTAACCAGTTATATCTCCTGTGGGTGGAATAATGGCCTTAGCTCATATATAACAGCAACCTTTACCACCCCAGATGCAAGTATCACAGTATCACAGTATCACCAAGGTTGGAAGAGACCTCATAGATCATCAAGTCCAACCTGCTATCTCAGAGCTCAAGGCTAGACCATGGCACCAAGTGCCACATCCAATCCTGCCTTGAACAGGTCAAGTATATTAGCAGACAAAGCAGGGCTGGGGCTTAAACTCAGATCTGACTAACTGTTCCCCACCATCCTGGCTGGGGGAGGTCTAGGCTGGATGTTAGGAGGAAGTTGTTGTCAGAGAGAGTGATTGGCATTGGAATGGGCTGCCCAGGGAGGTGGTGGAGTCACCATGCCTGGAGGTGTTGAAGCAAAGCCTGGATGAGGCACTCAGTGCCATGGTCTGGTTGCTTGGCTAGGGCTGGGTGCTAGGTTGGACTGGATGATGTTGGAGGTCTCTTCCAACCTGGTTGATTCTATTCTATTCTATTCTATTCTATTCTATTCTATTCTATTCTATTCTATTCTATTCTAAACTGGCATTGCACCAGACACATCCTGTTCCCTCTCAGGGGATGGCATGTGCCCATGGCTGTTCCCAAGAGGCAGTACAAGTAAGATTGTAAAGTTTCTGCCTCTGTCTGCCTTAAACAGTACTCCAATACTATCCCAGAAAGATTCCTACCCTTAAATGCATACTCACATTCCATTACCTGACACAAACAGCTCTCATCAAAGGCTTTTGCTATGAGAGCACTGCCCTGATGGGCAGCAACACAGCCCTCACATTATTTAAAAGAGGTGGAACTACAGCAGCACATGCAAAGGAGGATCACCATGTCTTAAGGCCTCCACTGGCACCATAATATGGTCCCATAGAATCACAGAATCACAGAATGGTTGAGGTTGGAAGGGACCTCAAAGCTCAGCCAGATCCAATCCCCTGTCATAGGCAGGGACACCTTCCACTAGAACAGGTTGCTCAAGGTCTCATCCAACCTGGCCTTCAACACCTCCAGGGAGGTTGTGGAGCACAGAAGCACCCAATGTGATCAAACATCAGACTGGGTGCTTCTGTGCTCCNTGCAGGTGGGGTCTGAGGAGAGCAGAGCCAAGGGGCAGAATCCCCTCCCTTGCCCTGCTGCCCACACTGCTCTTGCTGCAGCCCAGCACAGGGTTGCTGTCTGGGCTGCACTCACACTGCAGGCTCCTGTTGAGCTTTTCACCACCCCAGACCCCCAGGGCCTGTTCCTCAAGGCTGCTCTCAGCCATTCACCACCCAGCCTGGAGCTGTGCCTGGGATTGTGCCCACCCAGGTGCAGGACCTTACACTTGGCCTTGTTGAATGTCATGAGGTTGGCCTGGGCACACCTCTGCAGCCTGTGCAGGTCCCTCTGGATGGATCCCTGCCCTCTAGGAAGTCAACTGTGCCACACAGCTTGGTGCCATCTGCAAACTCACTGAGGGTGCACTGATTCCTCTGTCCATGTCACTGACAAAGATGTTACACAGCACTGGTGCTGGCACTGACCCCTGAGGGAGCCACTTGGCACTGGTCTCCAGGTGGACATTGTGCCCTTGATCACCACTCTCTGCATGCCACCATCCAGCCAATTCCTTATCCAGTGAGTGGTCCAGCCCAGATTTGACCAAGTCATGCACTGTCTTTAGCATAAGACAACAACATTAAAACTCAATAATGTTAATCAAAATGGCTAGATTTGACTTTATCTGTCCACAAATTAGACACCTCAGATAGATTATGAGGCTCCCTCACTGGCTAGTGTGGAGGGAGCTGGGGTTGTTTAGCCTGGAGAAGAGGAGGCTCAGGGCAGACCTCATTGCTGTCTACAGCTGCCTGAAGGGAGGCTGTAGCCAGGTGGGGTTGGTCTCTTCTGCCAGGCAACCAGCAACAGAACAATGGGACACAGTCTCAAGTTGTGCCAGGGGAGGTCTAGGGTGGATGTTAGGAGGAAGTTGTTGGCAGAGAGAGTGATTGGCATTGGAATGGGCTGCCCAGGGAGGTGGTGGAGTTACCATTCTTAGGGGTGTTCAGGAAAAGCCTGGATGAGGCACTTAGTGCCATGGTCTGGTTGACTGGATAGGGCTGGGTGCTAGGTTGGACTGGATGATGTTGGAGGTCTCTTCCAACCTGGTTGATTCTATGATTCTATGATGTTTCTTTATGAACTCTGCTTTCCACATCAGGGCAAGGAGGAGGAATTGTCCTTCCTTGGTGGTGCACCCACTGAGTCCTTGCTCCTCTTCTCACTCAGGTTTAGGAAGCTGTCATAGAATAAGCCTACAAATGCACAGACATCTGAACTGACCTCTAAATGGAAAACCACAGTGCTGCAGAGGAACCTCCTGTCAGTGAGAAATGCTGATCCCTGTGGAATGAGATTAGGACAGAATTTGGACCACAGTGATTGTCTTAAAAAGCCTCCACTTTTATGCATGCCAAAGTGATTAAGCTGAAGCAGAGGGAATCATGGCTTCCTGATAAATTGGGTCATCAACAGTTTTTCTGAGCTAAATTTAAAGGTCTGATGATGTCTCCAGCACTCTGTGGTTTATTTACTTCTATTTAGATGCTTTCAATGATTTTTATGCTGCATTTCTACTGAGTCAGGGTGATTTCTAAGCGCATCCAGATAGTACAAAGTCTTTCCAACCAGGACAGTTCCCAAGTACACAGTGCCCTCAGTCCATCCAAGATCATAGAAAAGCTGCTGTGTGTGGCTGTTTGAGCTGATTTTCTAGCTCAGACATAGAGGAGAGGTGAACATTCCAGGGATAGGCCATAGAATGGCAACAATGGATAAGTTAATATAGTTTCATTGGAGCATCAAGAGCTTTATGTCTAGAAGCACAGCTTGTTCTTTCCTCCCTTGCTGGCTGCTGTGGCTTGAGCTGCACCTGCCTGCTATCTTCTCTGGCTGCTCTTTTGGCTGCTGCTGCTTCGCCACTGCTTGACCCCTTCCCCATCTCCCTTAAGGTCATCATATTTTATTTTCCTCTAGCAGTTTGTTTCTCTTTATACTGTTGTACTCACACTGTAAGAAATGCAATTTCATCTTTCCCTGACTTTCAAAAAGAATCATAGAATCATAGAATGGTTTAGGTTGGAAGGGACCTCAAGGATCATCCAGCTCCAACCCCCTGCCATAGGCAGGGACACCTCCCACTAGAGCAGGCTGCTCAAGGCCTCATCCAGCCTGGCTTTAAACACCTCCAGGGAGGAAGCATCCACAACCTCCCTGGGCAATCTGTGCCAGTGTCTTACCACCCTCACTGTAAAGAACTTCCTCCTAACATCCAGTCTACATCTCCCCTCTTCCAGTTTAAACCCATTACCCCTTGCCCTGTCATTACTAGACCTAAACCATAGACTTGGTCTTTAAAATGGCAAATGCAGTACAAACATCTGTTTTGTGGTGAGTTTATTCTACCAGGGGAGGGATCCACCCTAACCCTGGACACTGTGAGACTGGTAGCTCCTGGAGCAAGCTTGTACTGCTGGTTCGTGGTGCTCGTGATGGCAAGATAGCATCAAGTTGTGGTTTGTCATCCTCATAGGTATGTCTCTCACTGGTCATCCACTGCGTGGTGCTGAAGCCAAAAACCTAGGAGAGAGAGGCGTCCTCAAGCTCTGCAGTAAGTGTGGGAGAGCCAAGCATGGCATTTGTCTCAGTCTACAAAGGACAAATACCTTCACAGGGACAACGAAGGTATTCCAAGGTAAAGGTCCAAACCAGAATGGTTTCCATCTGGAAGTAGGGCTACAGAGAAAGTGATGTTGCCTGCCTTCTAGACACTGAAGTTAGGCAAGGTGAATCTGACTCTTAACACCTTGCCTGTGCCCTCCACTAAAGCTTCTTTCCCTGGATTGCTAAAGAGAAGTGTAAGCTGTACTGTTGCTCCTCTGAACTGGTTTCCTCCTGATGGTGTCTTTGCTTTGGCACAGCTTTCTATGCCATCCAGGTACCACCAGCCACCCTAGGAAAGGAAGAGCTTCAGAGACAGGACACCACTGCAGCAAGGCATGCATAGAGCTTACAGATGTCTGGGCTGAGGAGGTCACACACCTGCACGTCTGCCTGTGGATGCACAGCGGAGCCTTTGACGTTGGGTAGGGAGGAGGGCAGATGGGCTTGGCTGCTCAGGGAGTGGTGATGCATCTCATGTCCAAATGAGAGGCTTTTAACAACACTAAAGTTCTCCCCTCTCAGATGAATCCACACTTGTACACTGAATCTGGCAAAACCCTCAAAGCTGAAAGAGAGAAAGGAGAGGCTTTGCCAGAGGTCTTGCATCAGAGCAGTGGAGAAATCAAGCAACGTGCT
This sequence comes from Tricholaema leucomelas, assembly GCA_013400475.1. Classification (NCBI taxonomy): domain Eukaryota; kingdom Metazoa; phylum Chordata; class Aves; order Piciformes; family Lybiidae; genus Tricholaema lacrymosa; species Tricholaema leucomelas. The sequence continues at coordinate 9,309 of WAAF01011125.1, read as the reverse complement.
CTGATGTTCCACTGCCAAGTGCTGGTGGCCTCCATTGCCAAGTGCTGGTTTCCTCCATTCCAAAGTGCTGGTGTCCTCCATTGACAAGTGCTGGTTTCCTCCATTGCCTTTGAACTGAGAGGAGGTGGATTGCACTTTAGCTCCTCATGAATCTGCTCCCACTTGCCACTGTGGTCTTCTGAGTCTCAGCCTAGGCCACTGCTCGTACTCCCTGAGACAGCAGAGAGGGTACCTGCACAAACAACCAGAGAGTGAGCAGGAAGTGATACTAGCAGTAAGCCTGCTTCCAGCAGAGTCATAGCTGATCAGTTACAAAGCACCACTTGCACAGGGCTTGAGGCTCCTCTGCTCACACAGGCTTTTGAGGCAGGGATTTCCAGCAACTGACAACAGGAGAAAAGGCCTGAGAGAAGTTTAGAAGAAATAACTTATACTGGTGATTGCTACTCATCTCCTTGCCAGGCATGCCAATTTTCTACAGGAATTACTGTCAGATTGATGGAATTTAGGCAGGAGGATATGACTGAATGCTTCTAACACAAGAAAGAGGACAAGACATACCATGTAGTGGTCCTAGGGATGTATTTCTTCTCTGGCCTCCCGTGTGGGGCCATAATTGGACATGTGATTTATCATTATTGCATGATTTATTTCCTTTTCTTTCTTGCTTCCATCAAGTCTAATAGATTTCTCATGTTATTAGATAACCTTCTCTCTGAGCTGTTGCATAGATAATGGTTTTATGCCCCAGACCCAGAGCTTTAATTTTCACAAGTGCACTTAAAAAAAAATATAATCAAGCAATGAGTTATTAGTCAAGTTATTAGTCTCAATTGTGTCACCATTAAATAATTTGGACTTCTTCCTAGCTACAAGAGCAATCAGCAAAATACCCTCCTGGTCTCTCAGCTGTGGAATAAGTCTGATGATGCCTTCATTACCCCATCACAAGGACTCACGACACTCAGAAGCCAACATTGCTTTGGCATGACAAGTCCAAGGCTCAAGATTAGCACTTAAACTTAGTACTTATGTCTTGTTGAGTTCAATAGAATTCAAGCAGATGTTTTGCTAAGTCGAAATGTATTTAAGTGTGTGATGGTTTGGGTGTTACCTGCCCCTCCACACTGAAGAACATCACCCAGAATAGACTCAGCCAAGCTGGAAGTTGAAGAATGAAGCTATATTTACAGCTTAGCACAATATATAAGCAGATATTTGCAACATATACAGCCATAGACAGAAATAGACAAGATAAAAAAGGTAATACACAAACACAACAGCCCTCCCAGAAACCAGAGTCCCCAGGAGGGGCCCCCA
>WAAF01011124.1:7699-18845 GCA_013400475.1 Tricholaema leucomelas | reverse complement strand
GGAATCAAGGCCAGCACTTGATTGTTATTATCTTTCTCACATTCCATTCCCCCACACCACAGTTCTATAGACTGGACTGCTTGAGGTAATTGCCTCCAGTATAAGAATGTTTTCTTTTTCAACAGGAATTAATCTGAAATTAACCAACTGTCCCTATGTAAAACCAAACCATCACTCTTACTGCATCCTATGTGTAAGTGCCCTGAGACATTTACTGATTGATCAAATCTGAGCATTCCAATTTTCAGTAGCAACAGATGAAATTTAACAATATATTACAGAAGTGGTTTTTCTTTTTCCTAGCCATATTTATGTATTTATTAGAATTATTAACAACCCATGTTTTTAAATACATGCATTGGGTCTGGGTGCAATGGAGTTAATTTTTCCCACAGCAACCCTTATATTGCTGTGCTCTGCATTTGTACTAAGAATGGGTTGATAACAAACCAGTTTTGGCTCGTGCTGAGTAGTGCTCCTGCCGCATCAATGCCTCCTCCCCAGCTTCCCCATCCAAAGGCCAGAAGGCTGTGGGTGGGAAAGATCATCTAATCCAATCCCCCTGCCAGAGCAGGATCACCTAAAGTAGGTCATGCAGGAACATGTCCAGGTGGATCTTGAATGTCTGCAGAGAAGGAGACTCCACAACCTCTCTGGGCAGTCTGTTCCAGTGGTCTGTCACCCTCACAGTGAAAAAGTTTTTCTTTATGTTTACATGGAACCTCCTCTGCTCCAGCTTGCACCCATTGTCCCTTGTCAGTCTCTCCTTGTAAGGAAGATGTTCCACTGCCTTCATCATTTTTGTGGCTCTGCGCTGGACTCTTTCAAGCAGCTCCCTGTCCTTCTTGAACTGAGGGCCCCAAAACTGGACACTATTCCAGATGCAGCCTCACCAGGGCAGAGTAGACGGGGATGAGAACCTCTCTCAACCCACTAATCACACCCTTTCTAATATTCTAATACACTCCAGAATGGCATTGGCCATCTTGTCTACAAGGGCACATTGCTGGCTCATGGTCATCTTTCTATTCACCAGGACCCCCAGGTCCCTCTCCTCTGCACTGCTCTCCAACAGGTCAGTCCCCAACTTCTACTGGTATATAGGGCTGTTCTTTCCCAGGTGCAAGACTCTACACTTGTCCTTGTATCACAATAAATTTCTCTCTGCCTAACTCTCCAGCACAACCTTCTGGTGTGTCAGCCACTCCTCCCAGTTTTGTGTCATCAGCAAGCTTGCTGACACTGCACTCTGTTCCTTCATCCAGGTTGTTGATGAATATATTAAATAGTACTGTTCCCAGTACCAACCCCTGAGGGACTCCACTAGATACAGGCTTCCAATTAGGCTCCGTCCCATTGACCACAACTCTCTGACTTCTTTCATTCAACCAGTTCCCAATCCACCTCACTACCCGATCATGCAAACCACACTGCCTCAGTTTAGCTGCAAGGATGCTGCAGGACACAGTGTCAAATGCTTTACTGAAATCAAGATAAAACACATCCACTGCACTACCATACTCTGTCCACCTGGTTATGTCCTCATAAAAGGCTGTCAGGTTGGTTAAGCATGACTTCCCTTTGGTAAAACCACGCTGGGTACTTCTAATGATCCTATTATCCTTGATATCTTGAGACAGTGCCAAGGATAAATTGTTCCATCATCTTTTAGGGGATGGAGGTGTGGCTACACAGGTCCTCCTTCTTGCCATTTATGAAGACTGGAGTGACATTTGTTTTTCTCTAGTCCTCAGGCACCTCTCCTGACTGCCATGACTTACCAAAGATGATGGAGAGTGGCCTAGCAATGACTTCTGCCAGCTCCCTCACACCTGCAGGTGCATCCCACCAGGATCCATGGATGTCCAGATTGCTTACTTGATCACTAACCCAGACCTCATCAACCAAGGTAAACTCTTTGTCCTGGAAGGACAAGCCCCAAACATGCCCTAAACCAGACAATGGGTGTGATGGTTTGGGTGTCCCCCGCCCCCCACACTTTTAGAAATCACCCAGACTAGACTCAGTCAGCTCTGGAAATTTGAATGAAGCTTATATTTACAGCTGGCACAATTTACAAGCAGATATTTACAGTATATACAAATACATACAGAAATATACAATGTAAAAAGGTAATACAAACACAATTCCCCTCCCAGAAACCTGAGTCCCCAGGAGGGGCTCTCAACCACCCCTCACCTTCCCCCTACCCCTCTCAACCTTACCCCAGTCCTAAGGAAGAATGGAGGTTCGGCCAAAAGGGTTAAAAGCAAGGTGAAGCAGCCAAGCAAAGGAGGGTGAGGTTAGAAAGCAAGATGGAGTCCAGCCAGCAGCCACGAGCTCCCCAGCAGGCAAAGTTCCCCAGCGAGGAGAAGAAGCAAATGCCCTAATCTTTGTTTTGCCTTTCTTCTTTTGTATACGTCTCAGCAAGACTGTGAGGGAAGTAGACCTCACCATTGTTTTCATTTTCCAGCCTATCATCTAGTTCTTCTCACCAAAACATGCTAGCTAGGCTCAAACTAGCACAATGGGCTAGGTGTTTCTGAGTTCGGTGACCTGGACATGGCCCAGACTTGCCTGGACATGTCCTGGGTCCAGGAAAAACAAATGCACATGTCACACATGGGTCTGATCTTGTGCCACACATAGGGACTGTGTGTACCTCTGGCCAAGTTTGGGCAAACTTGATTCCATAGGTGAAACTATCGAGTTTCTCCCTTTAACTTTCTTCTGCTATTGGTCATTATTGTCTTAGGAATGTTATATTAATACTGGCCAAAATGGTAAGCCTTACCTTGCTTTGCATTGCCCAGAGAAACAAGAAGGGCCACTGTCAAGGGTGCAGCTAAAAAAAGCCTCTCATAGCAAACAACTATACAGCTGCTGTGCCAAAAGCTGCAGGTACAAGAGGTGCTCCAGATCTGTGAGCCTTGTTGCATGTACCGGACAGCCATCTCGAGCACCTGAGAAAACCCCAAGTCGCAGCCTGCCGGCCAACTGCATTACCTGCTTGCCTGTACACACTAAAGGGACATGTCCCTCATAAAAGCAGCATAGCTGTGAGTAAACCTGGCAAATCTAACCTTGTAAAGTCTCTCTTAAAGAGTCCACGTATAGGTATTTAGGAGAAAGGTTTCTCTCAAGTCATCTAGTGGGCAAGCAGAGTAATTACTGCTACAAATCTCTTTCCAGTTTAAATTAATGTTTGCATTTCTGGTTTTTGCTTAACTGTTTAAATTGTCTGTTCTCTATGTAAATAACCACAACCATGCATTTGTACCTTGTAAATAAGTTTTCTGGTGAGATTTAATATAAATGAATAATTTTCATATTTTTATTACTATTTTGCCTTGTTATTAATACTAATGATCGTAATTCATATCTCATCACTCCTCCTTTATTCTGACTTGCTCTGGGGCCTCAGGGGTCTGGGGCTCCTGAGGACAGTCTCCAGCAGTACAGACAGAAAGAAAGAAGGCATTTGGTAACTCCACCTTCTTTTTATCCTGTCACTAGGGCACCCACCTCATTCAGCAGTGGGCCTTCATTGTCTCTAGTGTTAGTTTTGTCTGCAACATATTTGATTAAGTCCTTTTGGCTGTCCTTTACCTCTCTTGCAAGGTTTAATCCTGTCTGGGGTTAGAATTAAATCCCCAGAGACAATAATAATTTTGATAGAATAACCCACCAAATAAATCAGTCTCACTCGATTTGGAAGTTAAAAAAGGAAAACAAGTTTAACAATAACTTAAAAAACAAAAGGTATCAAAGGTAGGGAGGTTACAAAGGGTGTAGGGAAGGAAGGATAACAAATACAAAAAGGTATGATTACAACCCGAGTTTGTGGTGGTGATGATGCTGATAACCACGTGTGTGTGGAGAGGTGCAGTGTCCCAAGAGAGCAGTGTCCAAAGAGCAGAGAGTCCCAAGAGCGCAGTCCCAAGAAGGAGAGAACAGGAAGCCCCCCTGCTTTTAAGGGACAGGAAGGGGAAGTGGGCTAACCCTCACCTGGGGCTGTCCAGACCCACCCCTGAGGAGGGGTCAGGACCCCCTGAGGTCAGGTTTCAAGTTCAGGGACACTCCTCCTGGAGTGTTAACTGTATACAAATCCCAAGGAGGCCTTAGCTTTCCTAGTTGCCTCTCTACATTCCTTCCAAATTGCCAGCCCCTCCTTCCATGATCTGTAGACTCTCTTCTTCCCTTTGAGTTTGCCCAGCAGTTCCCTGTTAAACCATGTAGGTCTCCTGGCTCCCTTTCTTGATTTCCTACACATTGGGATGCTCTGGAAGCTTGGAAGAAGTGGTCCTTGAACGTTAACCAACTATCTTGGGCCACTTTACCTTCTAGTATACTGTCCCATGAGATTTCCCCTAACAATTGCTTGAAAAGGCCAAAGTTGGTCCTGCTGAAGTCCAAGGTTGTAATCCTGTTTGGTATTCTGATCCTACCACACAAGATCCTGAACTCCACCATTTCATGATTGCTACAGCCAAGGCTGCTCTCAAGTGTGACCACTTCAACCAGACTCTCCTTGTTAGTGAGTATAAGATCCAGTAGTACTCCTAGTTGGCTCATCCACCATTTGCATCAAGAAGGTATCGTAAATGCACTGAAGGAACCTCCTGGACTGTGGATGACTGGCTGAGTAGGCCAGCAAATAACTGGGTAGTTAAAATCCCCCATGAGAACCAAGGCCTGTGATTGCAAGGCTGCCATCAGCTGCGTGTAGAAGGCCTCATCAACTTCCTTATCCTGATCAGGTGGTCTGTAATAAACACCCACAATAGTATCACCCATGCTGGCCTGCCCCTTAATTTGCACCCACAAACTCTCAACTCACTCCTCATCTACCCCTGGACAGAACTCAAGACATTCTAGTTGCTCTCTCATGTAAAGAGCAACTCCACCACCTCGCCTTGTTAACTTGTCTTTCCTAAAAAGGATATATCCATCCATGACCACATTCCAGTCATGTGAACTGTCCCACCATGTGTCTGTAATTGCCACCAGATCATAACCCCTTGTGCTAGTTTGAAGCTAGCTAGAATGTTTTGGTGAGAAGAATTAGATCATAGGCTGAGAAATGAAAACAATGGTGTCTACTTCGCTCACAGCCTTGCTGAGATGTGTACAAAAGAAAGGCAAAACAAAGATTAGGTCACTTTTGCTCTGCACTGCGTGCTGGGCTGTCCTCTTCTGCTTTTGCCTGCTGGGGAGCTCGTGGCTGCTGGCTGAACTCCATCTTGCTTTCTAACCTCACCCTCCCTTTGCTTTTGTGGCTGATTCACCATTGCTTAATCCTCTTGGCTGAACCTCCATTCTTCCTTGGGACTGGGGTAAGGTTGAGAGGGGTAGGGGGAAGGTGAGGGGTGGTTGAGAGCCCCTCCTGGGGACTCAGGTTTCTGGGAGGGGAGTTGTGTCTGTATTACCTTTTTTACCTTGTATATTTCTGTCTATATCTCTATATACAGTAAATATCTGCTTGTAAATTGTGCCAGCTGTAAATATAAGCTTCATTCAAATTTCCAGAGCCGACTGAGTCTAGTCTGGGTGATTTCTAAAGTATGGGGGGGCGGGGGACACCCAAACCATCACACCCCTTGACCACACACAGATTTCTAACTCCTCCTGTTTATTCCCTATGCTACATGCATTGGTGTACAGGCATTTCAGGGAGCGAGCTGAGCATGCTGATGCCACCCTAGGGGAGTGGGAGACCTTCTGATCTTCATTAATACTAGGATACTGCCCAACTGGTGCAAACCCAGTAACAACCCCATCCCCCTTCAAATATTGTTTATAGCTCTATGAATGAGCCCTGCTAATTTTTGTTGTAGGACCCTTTTCCCACTGTGAGATAAGCCTTTCCAACATACTACCATCAGTCCTCCTAAAACCAGCTATGATCAAAGAACCCAAAGCCCTGCCCATAGCACCAGTCTCGGAGACAGGTATTTACAGATTGGATCCTTCTATTCCATTCCATGTTATTGCCTGCAACTGGAAGGAGAGAAGAAAAAATAACTTGCACCAACCATCCCAAGGCCTTGAAGTCTCTCTTCATTCCCCTCAGATTACAGGATGCAGTTTACCCCCAACCTGTCTGGAAGATCAGTAGTGGGTAGTAGTTTGATGACTGCACCAGGTTGGGGAGTTGTCCTAGTGATATCCCTGATTAGGGTTCCAGGAAGACTACAGACTTCTGTATGATGAGGGTCAACCAGGCATATTGGGCCCTCTGTTCCCTTTAGGAGTGAGTCTCCAACAACTACAACTCTTCTCTTCTTCCTTGTGGAAGAGTTTGTTATAAGGTTTGCAGGCCTATTGCATCATGGACAATTGACCCAAACTGGTCAAAGGGATGTTCTATACCATAAGACAGCATGCTCAGCAATAAAATCTAAGAGAAAGGAAGAGGAAGGCAGACATTTGTTATTAAGGCATTTGTCTTTCAAAGCAACTGCTATGCATACTGACCAGGAAGCTATGGACATGGTCTGCTGATGTGAAGTAGGGAAGAAATCCTTTTGTTTTCCTTTGCTTTCACATGTAGTTTTTGCTTTTCTTTATTAAGCTGCCTTTATCTCAACCCATGAGTTTTTCATCTTATTTTTTTCCCTGTCCTATGGGAATCCAATGTAAGAGAGAAAAATAACAAGCTGTGTACAAGCATTCATCCTTCATTCCCACAGCTTCACAATGTCTCCCACAGGGGAGGAGAGATAGTGGGACACGTGGCCCCGGGGGGAAACAAGACATGAAGTATGTTAAAGACTGGGCAGTACATCGCCTAAATTATGCTAATGTGTTGTTTGTAGGATCGGATAAAAGGAGTCACCACGAGGGTGATGGGGCCTTTTTGGTCTTATGCTTTTGGTCATCTGTCCTGCATGGGTGTTACATTTGCACTGGCCTGGAATAAAGAGCACCTGCTTCAGTCCAAAGTGTGTCTTTGCATTTGTCAGATTCCTGGCAGCAACAATAACAGGCCAGTAACACAACACATGCAAACCAAACTGAACAGCAACAAATTATAAATATTGTGCCAGGCTTTGGGACAGGTCTTGAAACACATAGGAAAAGTACTTGTAACAAATCTTGGGCCGGGGAGAAAAGCCATCAGACACATAGGACTGTATTACTATGCATTTTACCATTAAAAACTATGCAAACTATGCAAAAAAAAAGTAAAGACAAAGTGGAGTCAGTAACAGAAAACCAAAACATACCAATACAGCTGTATGATTATCACAGAATATACTTAATTCTCTTGTGACAGCGCAATATATATGCATCTTTTACAGAAAAACTACTTACATATATCTGGATCTTTACTTTTCTTTGTTTTGTTGCTAAGACTTATCTCAAATCTATTAATATCGGATGAAAGATCACTAGGGAAAAAGACAAAAAGTCTCAGTTAGTATTATACTTAGCCAACATTAAACTTATTCTGAAGTTACTTCAATCCTGAATTCTCATGATCAACCAATGACAATTATATTTACAAAGATACTTAAGATGCATACATAAAATTCTATGCATACATTTCTGGCTGAAAGTTGACTGCTATATAACCATGCATACAGTATTTTTAAAAAACATATGCAAAATAGTACCATGTAAAGAATCTTAAATGAAATGCAACTTTCAAGTGAAATTCAGCAATTCAGTAAGATTAAGACTTACTCAAAGACAAATTCTTCTGACCATACCGGGTTCTGCCCTTCCCTGATATGTGTTTTTGCTACCTGGACACTGTTCAGGTAGATGTTACAATATGGATTAGTAAAATGCTTTACTGGGAGCGTATGAGCTTCTTCTACATGCAAAATAAGACTGCTGACCTAAAGAAAACACACAAAAAAGAAAGAATGGAATTCCTTCCCATGTGAAGGCTTAATGTTAAGGTATAAATATTAAATACAAAATATAATTTCCTAACAGAATGAGTAGGCAACATGAATAATAGCAAAAGATTTTAAGAGGCACCAGTGATAAATTAAGAGCAACTCAACTTGAAAGAAAGCTGCCAGCACCATAATTTTAACTCATCTTACTATTTTACTTTTAAGACCATTACTACAAGACATTAAAATTTGCAAGTACTAACTTCTCTATGCAAGAGAAAATTCTTCCGAAGTCAAAGACTTGTATCAAGTAAGAGTCACAGAAAACTCCAAACACAATGACAAATGTGGTGCTTTCCTAACAGATTAGGCTCAACATGAGTCAGCCTTTCTCCATGATGGTCCACACCATCATGTGTGGGAACCTGTTCTTCACACCTGACAGAAGTTGCCTCCACAGGCTGAGGGCTTGCATCTGTTGTCCAGTCCCTATGTTAATACCCCCTTCCCTAGACAGAGATCCTAATTGCTTGGCTTCCCTTCCCTCTATTTCCAAACAATTGGCCCCATTATGCCAGTAGCAGAGCAGCCAGGTGATAATGGTCTTGCCTGAATGGCAACTGAAGTCCTTTCACAGGTCCTGCAGTTCACCCAAAGACCTAGTGATTACCTCTGGCTCTTCTTCTTGTTCCCATGATGACCCTGAATCATCCTCATCCTTTTCGAAAGGAACTGCTTTCCTTGTATGTTTCTTTTTCTGTACAGGGGTGACTGATAGAGATACAGGCTGGTTCTCTGGTGCCTGCTGTTCGGGCCTGAGTAGTTGAAGTGCCTGCTGGTCTGTCTGTAGGCCCAGATACCTTCTCTTGTCGCTGAGGGACTGAACAGTGATGAGAAGGGCTTGATAGGCAAGGGCCAGGCCCCAACACATCACAGTGATCTCTGTCTCTCAGGAATTGCCAGGCTGACAACATACTGGAGGTGACCACTGTCCTAGGCACCTGCCCATACTCTCCCACACACCCTGCCACTCATAATGATCCAGCCTTGGGGCAGATCTTCAGGCAGTATTCTTGGGAAAGATTAGTGTTATTCTGGACAAGACCTGGGACACATTTAGGAGACACAAAACCAGAAGCAGGCTGCTTTGAGTGTCCCAAGGATATTCGGAATTTTCAAAAGATGAAAAAGTGTTCTTCACTGTCCCACCCATTAATTGGGTGAGATTGCTAATAAACAACAGCACTGCATACAAATCACAGCTCAATCTAGTGACTGGTGGAATAATCATATAATTTGATAATGCCCAATACAGCAACATGATAGCTTTAATCCATTTCCCTGAGATGATACCACAGGGAGCACATAGAGTACATACAGATTTACATAGCATAACTATGAAAGCAAATGCACCAACATTGTGAACATGCACTATTTAGTCACTAAGAATGGCTAAGACCTTTAACAAGCTTTATCCAAATTTCCAGCCTGTCCATGGAAGGAGGAAGAGATAGAACAGAAGAAGAAGGAAAACTGGAAACAGGAAGCATCTCCACATCCCAGATCATAGTGGTGAACTCAAGCCTCACCTCTCCTCTTTACCCCAGGCCACCCTTTTCTTATTGTGCTAGTTTGAGCCTAGCTAGCATGTTTTGGTGAGAAGAACTAGATGATAGGCTGGAAAATGAAAACAATGGTGTCTACTTCCCTCACAGTCTTGCTGAGATGTATACAAAAGAAGAAAGGCAAAACAAAGATTAGGGCATTTGCTTCTTCTCCTCGCTGGGGAACTTTGCCTGCTGGGGAGCTCGTGGCTGCTGGCTGGACTCCATCTTGCTTTCTAACCTCACCCTCCTTTGCTTGGCTGCTTCACCTTGCTTTTAACCCTTTTGGCCGAACCTCCATTCTTCCTTAGGACTGGGGTAAGGTTGAGAGGGGTAGGGGGAAGGGGAGGGGTGGTTGAGAGCCCCTCCTGGGGACTGAGGTTTCTGGGAGGGGAATTGTGTTTGTATTACCTTTTTTCCCTTATATATTTCTGTATATAACTGTATATACTGTGAATATCTGCTTGTAAATTGTGCCAGCTGTAAATATAAGCTTCATTCAAATTTCCAGAGCTGGCTGAGTCTAGTCTGGGCAATTTCTAAAAGTGTGGGGGGGCGGGGGACACCCAAACCATCACACTTATATAGCAGACATGACATCAGCATGGTATTGAATATTCATTTGTTGGTTCAGCTGCCTGTCTTGGCTATGTTCCCTCCCAGCTTCTTGTGAAGGAAACCAAAAACATAATCCTATCCTAGCTGGACAGGGACCTAGGTGTTGGTTGACAGCAGGCTCAATGGGAGTCAGCAGCGTGTCCTGGTAGCCAAGAGGGCAAATCACATCCTGGGGTGTATCAGACACATTATAACTAATTGGTCAAAAGAGGTGATTATCTTGCTATATTTAGCAGCCTCGCCTTGAGTATCGTGTGCAGTTCTGAGCCCCACAATTTAAGAAGGATGTGAAGGTACGTGAATGTGTCCAAAGAAAGGCAACACAGATGGTGAAAGGGCTGAAAGGCATGTCCTATGAGGAGTGGCTGAAGACTGGATTTGTCTAGTTTAGAGAAAAGGTTGCTGAGGGGTGACCTACAGCTTCCTAAGGAGGGGAAGTGGAGAGGGAGGTGCTGATCTCTTTTCCCTGGGATCCAATGACAGGACACATGGGAATGGTTCAAAGCTCTGTCAGGGGAGGTTCAGACATGACATTAGGAAACATTTCTTTAATGAGAGGGTCCAACACTGGAACAGGCTTCCTAGAAAGATGATCAATGCCTCAAGCCTGCTAGTGTTTAGGAGGCATTTGAACAATGCCCTTAATAACATATTTTAAATTTTGGTCAGCCTTGAAGTAGTCATGCAGTTGGAATAGATGATTGTTGTAGGTCTCTTCCATCTGAAATAGTCTGGTCTATTCTTAACAGTATCACAGTCTCACAGTATCACCAAGGTTGGAAGAGACCTCATAGATCATCAAGTCCAACCCATTACCTCAGAACTCAAGGCTAGACCATGGCACCAAGTGCCACGTCCAATCCTGCCTTGAACAGGTCCAGGGATGGTGATTCCACCACCACCCTGGGCAGCCCATTCCAGTCGCCAATGACTCTCTCAGTGAAGAACTTTCTCCTCACCTCAAGCCTAAATTTCCCCTGGCGTAGCTTGAGGCTGTGTCCTCTTGTTCTGGTGCTGGCCACCTGAGAGAAGAGAGCAACCTCCTCCTGGCTACAACCACCCCTCAGGTAGTTG
>WAAF01011123.1:9867-55260 GCA_013400475.1 Tricholaema leucomelas | reverse complement strand
CTTGGTGGCTTTCTGTGATGGAGTTACAGCACCAATGGATAAGTGAAGAGCAACTGCTGTCATCTAACTGGAGTTCTGTAAAGCGTTTGAAACTATCCCATGTGACATGCTGGTCAAGAAATTGGAAAACTATGCAACAAAGAGATGGAACACTCACTAGACAAGGAATTGGCAGGATGGGCACACTTAGAGTTGCAATCAACTGCATGATGTCCTAATGGAGACATGTGACAAGTGGCATGCCTCAGATGTTGGTAGTGGGATTGTTGTTTAACATCTTTGTCAGTGATATGAATCAAGGGATTGAGGAATCCTCACCATGTTTGCAGATAACACCAAGCTACATAGTCTACTTGACATGCTGGAGGGAAAGAATGCCATGTAGAAGGACTTGAGAATGGGGACTGTCACGGAGGGAGATTCTGCTGCCTACGCCAATTTGTGGCGAAGGGGAGAAATCAATTGGTGAGAGATGATTATGTATAAAAATATATATTTATTAAACTCAATATTCTTGACTCCTGTCACCCCCAACNAGATATTACAGAGGTATTAAAACTTTAACTCACAATTCTGACTAATCATCAATAATCCTTAATCACCCTCCGGGGCTATGTCAACAGCCTATTTACCTAACAGTGTCCAAACCTCAGGGGAAATTTGCCCGTGGACCTGTGAGGCTGGAAATCTTCCCTGTTTGAGGGGAAAGGAATTCTTCCTGGCTTGGGGGAGATGATGCAGTCGTCCCAGCTATCTGGAAAAATTAATAATCCTCCCAGCTTCTGAGGAGATGTATACAGTCTCTAACCTCATTCTCCTGGCAAGAATGTTTTGTCTGCCTTGTCTCCCGGTTCCTTCTGGATGCTTTGTCCTGGAACTGCTGGGACTGTTGGCAGAACCTCTGGTGCTGGAGAAGGATGGGTGCCGTGCAGTCAGAGCACGGTTCTCATGCTGGCTGGCAGGTCGATCGCATATGCAGACAAGTGGGTCTGCTCCTAGTATCTCGGCAGCAATGGCTCTTACCAGGCAATGAAGGCAGTGGGTATACACAGCTGTCTAGGAGTCTGTGCTCCAAAAATATATAGGCAATACAGGATCAAAGTCCTGATTAGCTCACCATGGCTGGCTGGGAGATTCTATCTCCATAACAGTATAAGCAAAGCCAGTGAGTCTAAATAATAACAAGGTGTGCCCAAGTATAAGTGTAAGCAATCGTGAGCAGGGGGGCCCGAGCGTGAGTGTATGAGCATGCTTGTGAAGCAAATGCGTGAGTCAGAGCTAATGTGAGCTTGCAGGAGCTCATAGAAGCATGCAGGAGCTAGCATGCACTGGAAGCAATGGAGGCAGCAAGCAGCATAACAGCAGGTAGAAGCCACATGTCAAGCAGGAAGGCTGGAGCATGTGTGAGCTCCCATTTATAAACTATGGGCAGAGATCAATTGCTCTAATTGGCCACTATTGACCAATCGGTTTGGCAGTCAGCCAAACAATACCATAATAGACAAAATCACTTGCCTGGTACCTCCAAATATGGAGAAAGCATAGGCTGGGCCACACACTGACAGTGTGGGCTTATGCAACCTGTTTACAAGTAGCTTATATGACTTGTTTACAACATAGGCCTCAGGCAGGTCAGACACTATGGCACCTCGGCCTATTGTACCTTTTTATACCTTTAATGTGTTTACCCCTGTTTTGGGCTTGCTTACCCCTGGTTTGGGGAGGAACATGTTTGGGCAGGCAAGGCAAAGTGAGGCATAGAATGAGCCTATTTTTCGGGCCTACAGACCCTCCACGACAGGGACCAAGCCAACCTTGAGAAGTTCAACAAGACCAAGTGCAAAGCCCTACATTTGTGTGGGGGCAATCCCAAGCACAAATACAAGCTGGACAAGGAGTGTTTCAAGAGCAGTCTAGAGGAGAACGACTCAGAACTGTCAGCTGATAAATTTGCAGCCACAAAGGCAAGCATGCCCTGGGATGAATCAAAAGAAGTGTGACCAGCACAATGAAGGGGATGATTCTCCCCCTCTACTCTTTTCTAGTGAGACACAAAACTGTTGGAATGGGTCCAGAGGATGGCCATGAAAATGATCAGAAGGCTGGAGAACCTCCCGTATGGGGACAGGCTGCAAGAATTGAGGCCATTCAGCAAGATGAAAAGAAGGCTCTGGGGAGACTTTACATTAGTCTTTCAGTACTTGAAGGGGGCCTACAAGAAAGCTTGGCAGAGACTTTTTACAAGGACTTAGTGATATGGGGATATGAAGAAATAGGGGGTGACCAAAGGTATATCTATACTAGAAACAAAGAAACAGAATAGGTAATCATAGAGAAGTAGAAGTAGATGACTAACAAAGGGAGATGGTCTTAATCATTAACAAAGGATGTATTCTCAAGTAGCAATGTGAAAACATTCCAAGGCCAAAGCAAGGCAAAAAACCAAATGCTTCACAATGTTATCTGGGATGGAGGAGAAGGACTGAGCAGCACTCGCCATAATCCTATCAGCCAGTATCCATGAGGAGGATAAGCAGAAGACCATCAAGGAGATAGGCTGACAAGGGTACTACAAACCTGCATGGTCATCACATGCCAGCCAGGGGTGAAAAGTACATTGTGATGAAGACTCACAGCCTTCCTCCAATCGACCACTGCCCACATTTGAAGGACCCTTGCCCACAATTTCAGAAGGGAACTACGCAAGCGCAGAGGACTGATGAGATAATTAACATAGGAAGCGGGAGCAGGCGGGTTTTAGTGATAAAGTATAGGTGTTTCATTAACATGCATGGATTCAGTGTATAAATGTGGGGTGCTTGCTCCTTTGGGCATGCACGATTTTGGAGGAGATATCCCCAGTGCATCTTGCGCAATAAACATACCTACTTTATAACTCTCGAGTTATAGAGTCTTTTCCGTACGTCATTAGAGTGATAGGACGAGAGCCAATGGCTTTAAGTTTGAGGAGGTAGATTTAGATGAGATAGTAGGAAGATATTCTTTACAGTGAGACACTGGGATAGCTTGTGAACAAGGTGGATGACCCCTCCCTGAAGGTGATCAAGGCCAGGTTAGATGAGGCTTGAGCAACCTGGTCTAGTAAAAAGTGTCCCTGCTTGTGGCAGGAGAGTTGGAACTAAATGATCTTTAGGGTCCCTTCCAACCCAAACCATTCTATAAATCTATTAACTAATTTGAGAACATTAAATTGACCATAACAGCCAGAGTCCTTGGGATTACTTGGTATTATGCTACCGTATGCAATTCCAGAACTTTCATCTGAGTTGAAAGGAATTTGTTTGAGCATAATACAAAATTTGTGTTCTGGGACTTTAAAACTTCCTTAAACTAAGAGAAAGTTTCTTAAGGGTATTTAGTATAACTATTGAAATTGCATTTAAACTCCACAAATTCCACTGAAATCACAAGTTATGGGTGTATATATCTTTGAAGATATGAACCTAGGTAGAGAAGAATCTAAAAAGCATTGTGTTGTATGAGTAATCCCCCTGAAGTAAACTGAGTAATTTTTGGAATAAATGGTTACTTTAGTTGAATAATAGCATTGTAATCTGAACTTCTTTTGATTTCACTCTGGTATCTGCTGCAACAAAAGCGTTAAGACACACACATTGGAATGTCATTAAGAGTGCTCACAGTTGCTGTACCATTGTGCTGCATGCAATTTTACAAGATCACTACTGCTACAAACATTTTTTTCTCCTCTCCTTAGAAGGTGCCATGAAATACTGAGAACTGAAATGAAACAGTGAATGGAAAACAAAAATAATCTAAAAAGTCTTCAGACTATAATAATTAATTTTTCAATCTTTAGTGTGGGTTTTATCTGTCGACTGTTACTAATAATACACTGTAGTTACTATGTCAAAAGTACCTGGCTTGGTTCCAATGTATTTTAGAAGAAAAAAACATGCATAAAAGGGTGAATAAAGAGTGAAATAAGTGTAAAAGGTCCTCATACTACAGGTGGCAGGAACCCATACTATTACTTTGCTTTTTATTTGATTGTAATACTGTATAGAAAGCATCACATTAAAGCTCAAAACAAGCCATAATCTTGCAGGAACGTTTTATAGTCAATCACCTCTCTTTGTCTAGACAGTGTTTTCTTTAATGCCTTTGAAAGTGATCCAATTTCTAAATCATTTTTATGAAGCATGCTTGCCATATATACCTTACAACTTTTTGACAGACCTATAAAAAATCAAAGTCAATTAGTAACCCCAATAATTGCTTAGTAACCTTTAGCCTGTCATAAACCTGAATCTGCTTGCCATGAGATGTGACTATACTTTCCTAGAGCTATAATGAATGATTTAATCCCTGAAACTATTATATAGAAAATAAAAAAGTCACTAAATTACTATGAATAGTTATTTATTATGTGAATAAAATGCATATTTGAGTGCGAATAGTTAAATGAAGTACCTAGGATTTTGCTATGACTGTTAGTGATGCTCTGAGTTGCAAAAAAACTTACAGACTTTCAGGAATTTTTAATAATTGTTGATTGAAGACAGCTTAATGGATAAAGTATAAAACACAGGACATATTATCTCATATTTAATGTGCTTATAGAACTATGTCAAAACACTCTTCATCCCTTTGATAACACAGCCTGTATAAGGATCAGCAGAGATAGAACCAGGGGGCTGCCTTTCATTTACATAGTTACATATGTCCTCTGTCATAGATACTGCCTTCTGAAAACAGGGATTTTTTTTGTTTCTTCTCTCTTCTTTTCTTTTTTTTTTTTTTTAAGCAAAATGGACATAATGGAGCCCAAAAAAAAGCTCTCCTAGTAGCAGTAGAGACTGAGTAGAGACTGTGTATGAGTGACAGTGTGAATATGTTTTCTGTCCTGGGTACAGATTTGATGCTCACAACCATTCATTTTTTCTCATTTTCATCTGGGCAAGGTAGAAGCAGGTGCTGTTTTGTAAACCGACACCCTTACCCACATATATCAGTGTCTTTCTATTCCTGAAACTGAGATATTTCTTTGACATTTTGCTGCTTTTCAGTTTGCCAGTTTCTGTCTCTTTGAGAAGTGTATTTTCCAGGAATGACATGAAAATATAACTCTGCCCGTGACTGCCTTACACATTTCTACCCCAGAGCCTGTTTTCACACTAATAGGTCACGTTCTCCCCTACCTTCATATTTCTGGAAAAGACTGTGTTGTTTCCTTAACTACACTAAATCTTCAATTCTCTGTCTCAGAGTGAGAACTAGACTTTTGAAAAGTCACAGGATAAATTTGCAGATCACTTTTTAGCAAGGGCAGTTGGGGTTTTACACAGCAACCCTTTGCAAATGGCCACTAGGTTTGGCAGAGGATCCAATAGTGCCTAGCCTTCATGATACAGCTGTGCTTTATAACTAGAGGGAAAACGCAAGATAGGAACAACAGCTAATAAAAAGAAACTCCATAACGCTGTATATTCTTCTGCCAAACCTGTTCTGTTAGCTCCTTTTGGAACAGACTGTCTGAGATTGGTGTTAACACAGGGCTGAGTGCAATGAGGATTGCTTTAGTTCATTTAGAGTTTGGATGTTTTTGGCAATAGACATGCTTAATAAAGGCAATTCCAAATTATCTCCCAGTGTATCTCTCTGTCGTGGTTTTTCTAAAGATAGCTGACACGAATTAAACTCTCAAATCAAATTGGAGAGAATATACAGAATTGTATTTAGAGAGAGAGAAATACAGTGATAGATCTTACAAAGCAATTTCCCCATCCATGGCAAACTCCCTTGAAGTTTTCCACATCCCCCCAAAAAACTAAATCTACACTTCCCCAGTGCTCCTATCCTCGCCCCACACCCCCCCTGCCCCCTCCAATAGCCTCTGCCAGCCAAGAGGCCTACTGCTTACATGTTCCAGATAGATTGGCTCCTGCCACACACCCAGGGCAGGAGGAGGAGGAAAGGAGAACGAACTGACCTTGTTGTGAGTCGATAAAGAGATAGCAGAATTATGGGATTGAATAACAATCTTCTAGTCCCCAGAAAATTTTTTTAACCCTATAGCCTCAACCTGGGACACTGTCCATTTTCATCACTTCCTTTCAGAGATTCCTGACCTGTAAATCATCTTGGAACATGATTTCCAGATGGATTTTCAAATAAATTCATTAACACATACCAAAACTTGAAAAGAGCAAAAACACTTCCTAGCAATAATATTCCTGATGCACAGAATTACTTTGGCATATGTTCATCTAGTACTAACTTACAGTCTGTTGTTTTAGATTTTGCTGTCTGATCATTTCAAAGCTTTATTCTCATTCTGACTAGTAACCTCTAAATGATTTCGAGATTTTCTTTTCTCTCTTGTTTGGGTTTTGGGGTTTGTTGTTTGGTTTGGTTTCACTTCATTTGGTTGTTTTGGGGGTTTTGGTTGGTTGATTGGTTTGGTTTGGTTTAACATTACTTTTGGGTCCAGAGGTAGCATCATGGCACTTATTGTAGTCAGAGGAGTATTTACAGTGGTTGTTGAAATGAAACCACATATTTGAATCTGTTTTTCTTCCCTGTTTATTTTTCTGTCCTGCTTATTACTTGGTGAATATTATATTCCATTACACCCTTGGCAGATCATGAAATCTGTACATTTTTTTATCTTCATATAATATATTCAAAACAGAGATGACACTTAACCAATTAAAGTTAATAGATGTTTGGAGATCTTCCTGAAATACAAAGTGAATTTACTCTAGTTTCTTTCCTAAACCCTGTACGAAGTGGAAAAACACTAGAGTTTTCCTTCAGCATTTTATAGGTGCATTTTTCAGTATAGGAGTAATTGTCCAAAGGAAGACTTCAATTAGTGTCAAATCTTTTATAGTCGATAAATATTGTTGATATTGTTGATCTTTTATCTGTTCATAAACAGAAAACTCAGTATCTCAGAGGTGATTACAGCATTTTCTTCATACATTTTAGTATTTTTGACTGAAAATATTTCATCATAGATATATCATCTTTTTAGCTGGGGCAGACTGAGAGGAAAATTCAGCAGATCAGTGAAGACATTTTTACCTACATATCTCTTGAATTTTCATTTAATTCCTTTCTTAAGTCACTTATCTTGGCTTTTATTTTATGTATCATCTCAGGCCAAACAAAGATTAAAAGAATTCTGATAGTCCAAAGCAAAACAAACACATATTCAATATTTAGGCTATCCTAAGCCACCACCCTGACAATGCAGAAGCTCTAGAAACTCTCAGTTTTCCAAGTCCTGCTCACTGTGGGCTTTTGGAATATGGCAATCAAGAATATAAACTTCAACAGCTTGTTCACATCCAGAAGCACTGAAGCTCAGAATCTCACATTGCATTTTTTTCATTATTTGAAACTTTTCTTCATCAGAATATTCTATTCAAATTGTTTTTTATATTACTTCCTCCCCGCCGCCACCCCCCCACCCCAGTTTTTCTTGTAAAGTTATTTTTCGTGCTATAATCACAATTTTTTTTTTTTTTTTTTTAGTTTTCAGGTTTGTGACTAAATAAAAAAAATAATGTTTTTTAAAAAAATATAACTGAGTAGCTAACTAAAAAGAATTTTTTTTCCAGTGTTTCTGGGAATTCAAGCAGTACTGAGGGCTGTCTGAACATGAAATGTCCTTGTTAAGATTAAAGTATGAAAAGTTGGAAGTTAAAAGCAAGATTTCCAGCTTGATTTCTGTTCTGTCATATTCCAAATATTGGCAAAGCTAGAAGAACTAGATATTCCTCACACTCTCCCATTAACATATGCCATCTTTTCAAAAACAGCAGAACGATACTGAATATGAAATTTTATAGGCTTTTGCACCAAGGAAGGCTATGTCTACTGGGAAATGCCAGTAACTTACTAAGTGCTCCTGCAATGTAGTGAGAAACTGAAGGCATTTTTCAACATCTTTTTAGTCAAGGGTAAGTTTCTACATACTTCAGAGTAAGGTAATACTGCATTTGTCATTTGTGGTCCTGAAAAGTGTTTTTAGAAGAAAAGGGATTCTTTTTTAAAAAAGTTTCTTCTGACAGCTTGTGCTAGTTTGAGACTAGCTTGAATATTTTGATGAGAAGAACTACATTATAGGCTGTGAAAAGAAAACAATGGTGATGTCTACTTCACTCATAGGCTTGTTCAGATATATAAAACAAGAACACAGAACATAGGTAACAGAGGGTATCTCTCTGTTGCAGCTGGTGCCTGTATATGTCTTCCTAACCTGCTGTCTGTGTAACTAATCCTTCTGCTTTCTATCTTCCCTGGCCGATCATCCAAACTCATCCTTGCACAAAAGGCAAAATCTGCGATTAGGTAGAGAGGTGGAGGAAGATAGAAGGGTGGTTAGGAGCCCCCCCATGGACTCAGGTTTCTGGGAGGGGTGTTGTGTTTCTGTGTTACTTTTAACTTGTATATTTCTGTATATAGGCTGTATATATTGTAAATATCTGCTTATATATTGTGCTAAGCTGTGAATACAAAGTTTCATACCTTAATGTCCAGATGACTGAGTCTAGTCTGGGTGATTTCATAGGAGTGGGAGGGCAGGTAACAACCAAACTGTCGCACAGCTATAGCTGTGTTATTACATATTTTTTCTTGTAAATTTTTACCTTGATTTTTCCAATGCATGCAGTGAATTACACAATAAGGTAATAGGGTTTCATGAATGGTCTCAGAGACAAAATAAATTTTATGCATCTGACTGTTGGAAAAGATATATTGATACATTATGGTCTTTTGATTGTGGTGAGGGAAGTCAGAAGTGCCACATTTCATTATGTTTTAAGTTCTGTGAGGCAGAACTTATTTAGCTCCTGCACCACATGAGAACAAAACACTACTTCAACTTTTAGTCCCAGAGAAACCACATCATAGAAAACCATTCTTCATATTTATCTGGAATAATTTTAATTAAAAAAAAAATCTTTTCCTGAGTGCAGGACTCAAGAGATCTCTGTGGCTTCAGCCATATACAATGTCCTTTGTTACAGGCCTCTCCATCACCTGCCAGAAATGTTCAGGGAACATTAAAGGATTAAAATTTTCTCTCCTATCATTGACAAACTCCCATGGTTCCACTATCTCCACTTTCCCTATACAATTACCAGTGATGTTAACTAAAAAGTGAATTAGATTCAATATATTCAGAAGACAAGGATAAGGAATTGAGTTCATAATGACAAGGGCCAGCCATTCCATTTTTCAGCCCGACTCTGCTCAGACTTCTGATATCCTAAACCCCACAGGACATGTGCTGCAATTCAGCTGAAGCATCAGCATAATTATGCTGCATAATGTTGACATCTAGTCTTTCATTTTTCATCTAGAAGTGCAAATCAATGTTGCTGAAGTGCTATGGTGATCTAAAACATAGTTTCAGACAGCCAGAATTTAGCTTTAAATAAAGAACAGGTTACAGATAGGAACAGCACAGTCCCTCAACTCTGAAAGAAATATTCAAATGTGAAAACAGAACTCTTTAATCTTCCCAGTGGAAATACTTTTTTTTAATCAAAAACTTAAACCCAGAATCTGTCACATTTGCATTAAACAGAAGACTTACAGGAGATGATAGAAAAATAGTATCACAAACACCAGCAAATAGAATTTGACTTTTGGGAAAAAAGTAAACCAACCTGGTTTGCAATCCGGATACTGTAAGTAACTGTCCTTTCCCCGGCACCACTGTGTCATACAAAACCAGACAGAAATTCCCATTTTGTTTAAATTTACTTGTAAAAAAAAAGAGTTCACCATTGTTTGGGAGTAGTTCAGAATATTTACCTCTTTCTCTGCCTTGAGCACTTCTTTTTGCAATATTAATTCAATGTCTTAGAGCATCAAGGAATGTCAAATTCATCATCAATCCAAAGAGTCTTTCTCTCTTCCTTGCTCCTTCTCTCTGCCTTGCTCTTTCTCTCTGCCTTGCCCCTAAATTGGTTTCTGTATGGCCTGAAATTAAAAGAAAAAAGGGATCTATTGCCTTTCCTCATCTTATCACCTAAACAGGTTTACATAGACTGGAATAAGGCAGGTTCCTTAGGTCATGATGTAAAAGCTGTGGTCAAATGCAGCACTTCAGAATTGTGTTAGAACATGCTTTAAAAACAAGTGATAGAGTGGTAGAAAGCATCTGTGGGAGGTACAACTGCCCTGACGAACACAAAAAGCCTGACAAACGTGCTAAGAGCTGATAAAGGTCCGCATGATGCATCGAAGGCATTAGCTGGCACCTCTGGAAGGTTTTTGTGCTGCTTGGAGGACTAAACCCTCCAACTAATTAGCAAGTCAATCACAACATACCCTCATCACTATATAAATGGAGTTCTCCTATGAAGGCATTTGGAGTTGTTCTTCACACAGCAAACGGCCTGGCAGCCATGTCCTCACTCCTGCTTTGACGAGTGTATGAGTTTTGGGCACCTGTGGAGAGAGTTTTCCTTTCTGAGTTAGTGAGCGCAAGCACATTTTAGTTTATCTCTCTTTAGATAGCTTAACTATCTGTGTGGCAGTATATCCCCAACTGGCATCTGAAGCTATAATTTTATTGTGTCAGAAGGAGTGTAGAGTAATTGCAATAAATCCACAGCTTTCAGGTGGCTGTTGCTGTCTGTTTCGTGGGTGCATTCATGACAATGTCATCTAGATAAAATCACTTGATTTACTTGAGAATTTTGCTCAGACTTTATGGAGTATAAAAGATAATCATGTTAGTTAAGAAGAAAAGTAAAAGTTACACAATCCATTTTTAGGAAAATAAAACATAAAACCCCAAAGAACTTAGAATAACTTAAAGGGTTGCGAGTAGAGGATTTTTTTTCCCAGAATTTTGTTTGGTTTGGGTATCAAAGTTACTATTTTAGAAGCATGAAAATAGAGAAAGACAGATATCTCTAAATTTTTAGAAATCCCTGATTTTATTAAGATACCTTTTCTAATTATAATAGACATAATCAAGTTAACTGGGTGAAATGCTTATAGTCATTCTCTATCATCTTAAACTTCTAGCAGCCTGCTCTAGTGGGAGGTGTCCCTGCCTGTGGCAGGGGGTTGGAGCTGGATGATCCTTGGGGTCCCTTCCAACCTAATCCATTCTGTGATTCTATGATTCTATGATTCTTATTAATTATATTTAAAAGTGATACAAATGTTTTACATTTCTTTGCTTTGCTTTCAGCAACACATTATTTTGACATCATAAAATTATAAAGAAACTGTAACTCATCAAATATAAAAAATGTTTCTAATTTCCTCCTTGAAACATAGGTTGTTATGGTTCTGTGTTGCTGCAGAGATTTTAAACACTTCTGTGATTTTTTCCTTCTTTTCCCCTTAAAAAACAAACAAACAAACAAAACCCAAACAAAAAACCCAAACAAATAAAAACCCCCAGAACTTCAACATAATATTTCAAAATATCAAAATTTTAATTTCACATTTATGTAGAAACAGAACTAGAATTAGCAGCTGCTTTCTTTGGTCTCATTATTTTAAGAATCAATAATACTTATAGACAGCAAAGTATTTCATATTCATCACTATTTTTGTGAAAATGACCCTTATATGCAATATAAATTATATCAAATTTAGCCTTAAGATTTATGCCTTAACTGCCTGAGGGTAGTGAGGGACTAGAATAGTTCAGAGAAGTTGTGGAGGTTCTGACACTGGAAGTGTTCAAAGCCCACTTGAATGGGACCCTCAGAAACATGGTCTCAGCAGGAGGTGGCCTGAGCTGTGGCCAGGGGGATTGAAGCTAGATGATCTTCAAAGTCCTTTCCAACCCCAAACCATTCTATGATTATTTTGAAGAAAAAAATGGGTTTGTTTTTTGTTATACAAAAAAATTCTTATGGCTTCTTTTCAGTAATTATTACAAAGAGCTCAAAATATTAAGCTTCATACCTATATCCTGACAAAATATACTGAAAACTTTTGTGCTAGTTTGAGCCTAGATGGAATGTTTTGGTGAGAAGAACTAGATTACAGGCTGTGAAACGAAAACAATGGTGATGTCTACTTCCCTCATAGCTTACTGAGATGTATAAAAACATAAATCGAAACACAGATAATACACTTGGCACTTCTCTCACTCGGGCTGCTGCCAGGGAACTGGCTGGGCTGCATCTTACTCTCTAACCTAATCCTCCATTTTGGACTATTCCACTTTGCTTCCTAACCCCTTGGCCAAACCTCTATTCTTCCTTGGGACTGGGATAAGGTTGAGAGGGGTAGCGGGAAGGTGAAGGGGTGGTTGAGACCCCCTTCTGGGGACAGAGGTTTCTGGTAGGGGAGTTGTGTTTCTGAATTACATTTTATCTTGTATATTTCTGTATATAACTATATACTGTAACTATCTGCTTGTATATTGTGCTAAACCATAAATATAAGCTTCATTCATATTTTCAGAGCCAGCTGAGTCTAGTCTGGGTGATTTCCAAAGTGTGTGGGGGAAGTGGGGAACACCCAAACCACCACACCCTTAGATAAATGTAATTGCTGATATTTATTGTGATTGAGATACTCACATTGGATTTGAAAAGTAGAACTCTTAAGCTATTTCTGATCGAATTCATTCCTACTTTGTGGGAAAAAGAGATATACTATTTCTTAAGCTTGCACAAATAAGGGTAATTCCTTATCCTTGTCTTCTGAATATACTGAATCTAATTCAGTTTGTAGTTAACATCACTGGTAATTGTATAGGGAGCTTGTTTTGTCAATGGTTAGGGTGTCAATTTATTTCAAAAAATGTTTCTAACTTGAGAGAAAACTTAATAGCTTTTGTAGAGTGAGAATAGAAAAAAAAATCTGCTCTTTTAAAGATAAACTTGAGATTTTAAAGCACATTTCTTAAGGTTGATGAATCTAAATGTAAAAGCTCAACTGGGTGGTCCAGGAGAAAAAAATCCAGTCCTCTGCATTTCAGTGTATTAAGTGATAGATTGTAAGTATTGAAGTAGTCTTTGTAAGAGTATCAGATGCTAAAAACTTAACACTACAGAACATTTAAGAAATTCACTACTCTTATTTTGCAGGCTTTCAGATCTTCACCTTTTATGTTGCTATCAAGAAACGAAAAATCTAAAGCAACTAACACAAGTTAAGGTGACATCTTTCAGAAATATTTTAAAACACAATATAAAATGGATCAATACCAGTTTAAAACAAAATTAATGGATCAATACCAGTTTAAAACAAAATTATATCCAGAAAGTAATATTCTGAAGCAGATTTCCAAAGGTGGTTGAGAGATTCTTAATTTCATTGCAGTGGAGATGGATATAAGTTTAAGGGATGGCATAATAAGATAGGCTAGCACTTAAGTTGGAAATGTTAATTTCTAAGTTTAATGTCTTTTGTATATTGATATTCCTCATCATACTTAAAATGCTATTTCTCCTTTAAAAGTATGGTATTTGCAGTTAATAATGTAATGTCTTTGACTATGAAATAGATTTCAAGTAGCTAGTGAATGTTCTAAAAGGATTTTCATTTGTTCTTGATTTTTTGTGGAGGTTTCACAGTTTAATGGATGTTCATTAAATATGACAATGACAATGGAATAGTTCAGTGAATACTGTCATTAGTCATAATTTTTACTTTTTTGCTTCATATACCTGAAAAACTAGGTGGTTAGTGGGGTTAGCACTCAAGAAAAGAAGTGGTAAGGAAGAAAAACTTCCCATTGCATTTTTCACATTGTCAAGGCCTCATTTTGGCAATTCATCATTGGAACATTCAGACAGCCAAAGATGGGAAATTTGGAAGAGAAGGTACAATTCAAGGGCAGGCAAATAAAATTGCAAGCGATCTCAGCAATGAGAAGTGCTGAGGACATATAGATATATACATATTTGATCAGTGACTTTGAATATATACAATTGCAGAAACACCTTTAGTTTTTCTTCCAGTGAAAGGCAAATAATGACTACTCAAGGAAAAATATGCTAAGAGTAACATAAAGAATAAATGTTTTATCATGATTTTCATTATGTTAGAGAGGTTCCACAGATAAAGCAAACTACAGGAAGCTTTCTCAATATTTTTTTAAATGTGTCATGAAAACGTGTAAGCTGTATGCTTACAGCTTATTGGTGTCAATAAGGGAAGAAAAAATATTCATATTTGTGCAGATTATGGTAACTTCTGCAGAAAGGTATACTCCTTAAAAACAAGAATAATTTGAAATCCCCTGCACCTGAAAACTGCTGAAAGGCAATCGGAGTGATTCTTACAGTAAACATGAAGCAATCTTGGGGAAGACCACAATCATACTGCCTGCAGAATCATCTGAGCATACTTTCCAACAAGGAGATACTTTTCTTTGACAAGACACTTTACACTGTCTACTTATATTCCCTTTTTCTCATGCCTGCTCCAATTTAGGGAGAAAACAAACTTCAGTTGGTAATTCAGAAAGGGAAAAAAATATTAATATTTTTTTGGTTGTTGTTTTTTTTTTTTTTCATTTATTGCAGCATGCTGTTTTACAAAACTAGCACAATACTTTACAGAAATGTTCCAAATGATCTTATAATTACCTGCTGAATATATCATACTATGACTATGCCCTTAATTAATTTGCATCTAAACTGAAAGTCTGCAATGTGTTGCTGTTGAAACAAAAGTGAAAGGTCACCATATATCCTCCCCAGATTGACATTAAGTTGTCTGTGAATTAATTTTTGAAGGTCACAAGCAAACCTAAAAAATGACAATACATACATTAATCATATCACACTTTACCTTACATAGCGTTATAAATATATTAGATGGGAAATCCGTAGTCTTGCTGCTACTTAGAGAACTAGACTCTGCTATACCAGAATTCCATGCCACATGCAAATTAAAAAATCAGACTGTCTTTTATTAAGATTTCTTCTTTAAACTGCCTGCATGATTCAGTCTAATGCACAAAATAGAGAAGTCTTAAATTAAGCCCAGAAGCTCAGTACTGAAGAAGAGGCTTATCCTTCATATCTGTTCAATTAACTTCTCAGAGTTTTAGAACAAAAGTCAGTGTGATAGATGTCATTTGACTTGAACAAATGCCATCTAACTGTCAAAGTATTGACTTACCTCAGCCACTCCAAGCCAAGACCAGGATTCAAAACAAGATGGACAAACTATGAGGTAGTGAGAACTGGTTGTTGGTATTTCACAAACATTACTGCAGGAATCTTAGAGTCTGACAAGCTCTTTCAACTCATCTGAAGGTAAAACTCTTAATATGATCAATGTTACTTGCAAAATAAGTATTTTCCTATCTGTTCCCATTTCCTGAGAAGAGAATCTTGTTCTATTGACTGGAATCAGTAGTTCCTAAATGACCAGAATCCTTCTTGCTTCATATTTAAGAAATCGGTGTGTACCAGTACCAGTCGCCCAACAATGATATCTAATATCAGCTTTGTGAGTTGTTTTCCATTCACCAGTTTTGCCTCTGCACCATTTCATCCAAAATCAAAAAAGGGCTTTTCAGCAGAAGTCAGGTGAATTCCCTCATAGGTTTGTTGTTGTTTGGTTGGTTGTTTTGCTTTGTTTTGGTTTTGTTGTTGTTGTTTTAATGGCAGAATATGACACTTCTTCCCTTTTTCTTACAGCACAGAAGGGGGTAGATCATAGACCTTTTTTTTTTCACATATATATACAGTCATACAAACATAAATGTTGATGTACTGGAAATCAAAGGTAAGACTCACATTTAGTTAAAAGGGACATGAACTTCAGGTTTTTGATTTCATCATTTAAGATTCTGGAAGTGATGTCTCAAATTCTTATGTCTGACACTAAATATACATAGCAATGCTCTGAATTCCCTAGAGTCTCTGTAGCATTTTGCTAAGAACAAGAGATGGGAATAACACAAACTAAAGAGCCACCTCTAAAGTCCATCTCCAGTAAGACCAGTAATGTCAGTGGTCTGTATTAAATACTATGTAGAAAACATCAAGAAAATAAATAATGGGCTGATTGCCATTCTGTGAGATTGAAAACAAGACTATACAGATTTAACAAATTGTTTAACCTTTTCCCACAGCCTTCTCATTATGTCATGTCTAAAACAAAAGTGTATTTTTTTTACTGAAAAAAATTCTAATTAAGCTTGTCCTAGGAAGGAAGCAGTATGAGCAGAATTTACCAGAGGGAAAAGCAAGCTGCAGGCTGAAGTGAACAGGGACAGTCATCTTCATTAAAAAGGGGACAGTACAACAAGATCTAAGCAAGAAGACTGGGCCAGTTTTAGCAACTATAAGTGGGCTCAGCCAGAAGTTCAAATCACCAGAAAAATCCACAAAAATAAGCAAGTCCAGGTCAAGTCTGCAAGTCAAGCCAGCCAGTGAAAGCCAATATTTAGTCTAGTGATGAGAGGAGTCATCTAGTTTCTGTGGTTACCAGACAATATCCTAGTAAAACCAAGGTTGAAACACATATTAAATTCCATAGTTAGGATGAGTGTCAGTGATCACATAGTCATTCCCTAGTTCTTTCTCACACAGCTTTTTAATGGTACTGATAACCAAGATTTCACAGCTGTACCTCAGGAAAAGTCACCCAAATCCCTGAAACCAGTACTGCCTGGGACATGGGAGCTCCCCCTCAACACTCCCTCAGGGCATGTAAGTTACTATCTCTTTCTGGGTAAACTTGAGTTGGAATGACAAAAAGTTATTCTCTTCTGAAATCTGCTTTTCTTTCTACTCCACATGAAGATGATTTAGAACAAGGTATTTGAAGTTTTGTGTTTATAAGGTTTTGGCACTGTTAGGTGCTTTGTATATTTCTTAGGCTGGTCAAGGAAACTGAGGCATAGAGAAATATCTGTTACTTTGGTTTCTCTTTGTTTGTATTTTGTAATATAATATAATTTGTAAAAACACCATTTTTAAGCTCTTTCGGAGAATCCATGAGACTACCATTACAGACACCTTTTTTCAAGATATTTTATGTATTCGCTGTTAGCAATACAAGAATTCTGGCAAAGGGAATTCGAATAAATAAATAAATATTGATAATGATAATGATAATAATAAAAAACTTCTGGGTTCATGTAAATCTTTTACTGTCTTAAAAAAAATGTCAATTTTTATGTGTTTTTCCAAAGTGTTGAAGTAATTGAAATTTAATTAAAAATGAAAGAAAAGAAAAAAAAAATCCATTTGAAACTTCAGAAAACTTGAACCATCTATTCAGACTTTCTCCGATTTTTTTTGAAATGGAAATTCAGCAACAGCTTCCACAACAGAACAACAAAAAATGTCTCTGCACAGAAGATCCCAATGCAGGGACAATACAGGAAAAGCCAAATCTTTGTTCTGGAGTTCTGAAGCAAACTCTAGATTTACTGCATTGTCTCCTGGGAACTACAGATAGACCTCCAGGTACTACCACTAAATTTCAGGAAAATGTTGGTAGGGTTAGTTTTTGGGTTTGATTTGAATCTGATTTTCTTAAAATGTCAGAACATTTTGATGCTACAGCTGGTTATAGGTTTCTCTGTAATTTAACAGATTAATAAAATTACAGCCCAAGAGGAGTTTCCCATTTCCAGGAGTATGGAGTGTTAGACTTCAGTTACTTGGAGTAGTTGGTGCTTAGCTAAAACGTCAATAAAATGACAATGCTGATTCAAAATATATATGCAGTAATACTGATAGATTTACTGATAGTAAATTATTAATATTTTGACTGAAGGTATACTTAAAATGAGCATGCAAGTAGCTTACAGTATTAATACAATTTAAAAGTGTAGTTTTATTACAAACTATATCAAAAAGATATAAATATATAGAGTAAATTATGTTTATTAGAAGGAAAAGTGCTGGGACTACTTGAGGACTTTTGAGACTGAACCCCAGAATCATATTTTTTGACATGATGTTACTCTAACATCGAAGAATTTAACTTAGACCTTCTTTCTGCTGAAGTGAAAGGTTGTGATGGTTTGGGTATCCCCCGCCCCCCACACTTTAGAAATCACCCAGACTAGACTCAACTGGCTCTGAAAATTTGAATGAAGCTTATATTTACAGCTAGCACAACATACAAGCAGATATTTACAGTATATACAGTTATAGACAGAAATATATAAGGTAAAAAGTTAATACAGACACAACTCCCCTCCCAGAAACCTGAGTCCCCAGGAGGGGCTCTCAACCACCCCCTCACCTTCCCCCTACCCCTCTCAAACTTACTCCAGTCCCAAGGAAGAATGGAGGTTCAGCCAAGAGGATTAAGAAGCAAAGTGAATCAACCAAGAAGCAAATGGAGGGTAAGGTTAGAAAGCAAGATGGAGTTCAGCCAGCAGCCTCAGCTACCCAGCAGGCAAAGAGACGCAAGCACAGCCCAGAGCGAAGTGCTCAAGCGAAGTGACTTTATCTAATGTTTTGCTTTTCCTTTCTACACATCTCAGCAAGACTGTGAGCGAAGTAGACCTCACCATTGTTTGCATCTCTCAACCTATTATGTAATTCTTTTCACAAACATCCCAGCTAGGCTCAAACTAGCACAAAGGTGACTGTCTCTATGTAAAGATAAATGCTATCATCATTCCTACTGAGTTTGAAAATAGTTGTCATTGTTCAAATACTGAAAATCACAGTGATAAGGTCTGGTTGGAAAATCATGCTAATATTAGAGAAGTATGCAGAAAATGCAGCAATGTGTCATAGCGTGGCACACAATGTATATGAAATCAGGAAAACACTAAAAATGCCTTTGTTTTCAAATTGTTAATTTTTCTGGAGAGTAAATGCAGGGTCACTTATAAGATGAAAGATCAGTAGATTTTATTGCCCTGTCTTTACAGAAACAGCATAGAAATCCCTGAAGAGATTTATTTTAACATGCAGTGCTTCATCTGTGTAAACAGGCAAATAGAGGAAAGTGTAGCATTTTATTACTGGGGGGTTGGGGGGGAAATATTTGCATCCAGTGAGAGAAAAAAAAAAAACAACGGCAGCATATTTAAACAATGAGAACTTGCTGCAAAGAGAAATGCAGACCCTATCATTAGGTATGCCTTGTTCACAGACATAATGATTTCTGATATTGTTTATTTCCACCTTGTTTAGAATTCAGGCACACTGCCAAGATTTTTCAAGAGCAAAGATCACTGACTGGGGCCAGGTAAACGAGCCCAGTGCACTAGGAACACTGCAAACAGATCTGTGATTGCAAAGTGTGATTTCCTTCAATTCAATTTGGCTTGATTAGGATATTCCTCTTAATGCAAATCCATATTGGTCAAGCAGAGCAGTCTATAAATTAGTTTTATACTCACTTTGCCATATTTTTCACATTCCCTTTGTTTTTCTTTCCTTCCCCCTCCTCTGTAAACCGTGGCTTTCAAAACTTGGCGTTGAAATTCTGTAAGCTCTGACACTATGCAGGAACCACTAGGAGAACTACAAGGTATCGATTAGCAAGATTCATGGCAGTAACCTGAGGCAAACTCTGTGCTTGTGTTTGAAAGCATGAGCTCAATTTTTGGAGGAGAATCTGGCATTGAACCTGTTAAGCAGACTATTGCTGATGAGAGCAAATGATGGAAACGCTATTTTGAGGAACACTTGGCTGTTCAAACTTCCAAATAAGCCTCACGATGCTTGCTGGATTTAACACATGAGACTGGTTTGTTTTTTTTTTTTGTTGTTGGTGTTTTTTTTTGTTGTTGTTGTTTGGTTTTTTTTTTTTTGTATGTGTGTAGGTTTTTTTTTGTGTGGTTTTTGATTTTTTTTTTGTCCATCACAGGCACCCTCCAATGAAAGCTAAACCAAATACAGTTTGGGGTCTCTGCTTGAAATTGAATGCTTCATGAAAAACTATTCCTGCAGAATCATGGGAAATTCATTCTGCTGCCAAGATTCAAGCAAATACAGCAAGGAAGGAGGTAACACTCAGGATGAAAATATGAGATTGGACTTATGTGCAAGCACACATTCCATTTTATTTGATTTTCTGTTATGGGTACCTGTAGCATATGAATGCTGTAAAGAAGACTGGAAAGAGAAGCATCAATAGAGGAAAAAAAGGACAAGGAAGAAAAGATTTTTGGAAGTGATAAGCTAATTTTAGACCTGAGTAAAACACAGACTCTACTTGCATCCATGTATTAGTACTTTCAAAACAGTACTATATTAGTTATTTACTTGCTTGCTTGATTCTCCTGAAAATTCAGAAGCTATTGCAAAAACAACAAGAAATTTTGGCCTCTGGAAGACTTAAGTAACTACAGAAATCTGCAAAATATAGGGTAACACACACACACAAAAAAGGCAAAAGAGGGAAGCTGTCTAATAATAAACATTAGATTAATAGTTTCTGTATCTGCAGTGGATCACTTTACAATTCAATAACTATATTTTCATAGAATCATCCAGGCTGGAAGAGACCTCCAAGATCATCCAGTCCAACCCAGCACCAAGCCCTATTCAGTCATCTAGACCATGGCACTAAGTGCCCCATCCAGTCTTTTCTTGAACACCTCCAGGGATGGTGACTCCACCACCTCCCTGGGCAGCCCATCCCAATGCCAATCATCCTCTCTCTGAAGAACTTCCTCCTAACATCCAGCCCCAACCTGCCCCCGCACAACAGCACAAACTTTCCATGTAAGATTTAAAGTAACATACTTGCATAAAATGGGAAGCAGAATCATAGTATAATGAAGCTTCTAACAACATGGTTGTTATTTATTACTTTGCTGACTTTTCAACACAGTCTCAGGGTTCTCTCCTCCCCTCACTTTTACCTCGTGTTATAACAGCAAACTAAAACCCCGTTCTTGCTCACAACCATTTCCTAAAATGGAAGAAGGCAGATCTCACATACAGTAAAATGTTTTGATCCTGTTTCAATTATTTACCCTTCAGGATAAAACTCTTGTGCATATCAGAATGGAGAACAATCAGAAAACACAGAGTTCTTTACTTAAAATAGGCTTATTTATGCCTTGCCCTGCCTGGACATGTTTTCCTGCCCATAACCAGAAGTAAACACATAACGAGCACAAAGGGGCACAACAGACCTGGTGCCATAAAGTCTGGCCTGCCCAGGGCCCCTGACTGTGTAAGGTGATTGTGTAAGCCCCCACATGCCCAGCCTGTGCCTCCCTAGTGTAAGGCCTGTGTGATTTCCATATTTGGGAGGTCCAGGCCTGTGGCTTTTGCCTATTATGGTAAGGTTTGGCTGACTGTCAACCTGATTGGTCATTCTAGTGGCCAAGGGGCCATTAATCTCTGCCCACATTTAATATATGGGGGCACACAAGTAAACAACGTGTTCAGGCTCCATTGCTAACTCACTTGCTCATTATTAGGCTTAGACTCACCAACACTACTTTTGTTTATGCCTGCCTGCCTGCCTGTTTGCTTCGCTGTTATTACAGAGACAGAGTCTCCCATAGTCTCCCAGCCAGCTGTGCACGCTTGCACGCCACTGTGGTGAGTTATCAGGACTAGATCCTGTATTGCCTGCCTTTACCTATGGAGCTCAGACTCCCATGCAGCAGTGCACACTGTTGCACGCCCACTGCCTTATCATTGCCTGGTGTGCACCACTGCCGCTGAGTTACCAGGAAGCAGACCCCACTTGTCTGCATGCAGTCAGCCTGTAGCCAATGTGAGACTGTGCTCAGACTGTGTGGCATCTTACTCCTTCTGTACCCGAGGTCCTGCTTACAAATCCCTGGACAAAGCATCCAGAAGAAACCAGGAGACAAGGGCAGAGATTGCATACTTTGCCAGGAGAACAAGGTCAGAGACTGTCCCTTCCCCAGAAGCCGGGAAGATTCTCCTTACTCCTGAAGCTGGGAGGATTCCAGCTTCAAAGTCCGTGGGCAAAGACTTCCCTGAAGAATTGGACACTTGTATAGGCTGTGACGTAGCCCCAGAGGGTGATTGATAATTAATAAGAATTTGTAAGTAAATGCTTTAGTTCCTCTGTAACTTCTATTGCCTCCTGCCATAGAACAGAAAGAGCTTTCAGCCCACCTGCTGGGCAAATAGTGTATTGACCCCAAGCAGTATTTGCTGTGGTGAAAATCCTCTCTCTGTTCATAGTTTGAACTGTTTGCTAGTTGTTAATAAGTTATGGTGTGATATTAATCCTAAAATGTCTTTCATAACCATGTAGATCCTTTTATTATTAAAAATCAGTGGTTGGGGGCGGTGAGAGTTCAGAATATTGCAGTCAATAAATATATTTTTTTTATAGAATATTATCTCGCACCAATTAATTTCTCTCCTCCACCACAATTGGCGTAGGAAGTAGAATACCCCTACGCGACAACTTAACACAAAAGTTCCAGGATTTGGTGACTTGTAGTTTCTTGAAAGAGGAAAAATTTAACTGTTCTTTAAGGATGGCTGTTTAGCATCACTTTTTAGCTAGTTAGGTGCCTCTTATATAAGGAAATTTTTGGAGCTGGGGAAAATGACTGGCAGGTTTTGTTGAATCTGAAAAATCATCCTGCTCTCAAAATACTTTTTCTCTCAGAGGCAAAGAATGCTTCTAAGGAAAAAGTGAAGAAAACTCTACCTGTTTGAGGAAGTGAGCATTTGATGGCTTGAAGTACGGAGGAACAGTTGTGGAAAAGAATATTGAGAGTATTTTTTCCCTTAAAACTATAAATGCCTATGCGCAGTTTCTGAAATACTTGAAGAAGTGATTCCACTCTAGTTATTGCCCATGGAATATAAATCTACTTATGCAATCTGAGTGTGTACACCTTTGCTTTCCTGGTTTGCTCTTACCCTTTCCAGGAAAAGAGGCAAAAATTTCATTTAGAACCTTCTGCTTACCTGAGGAAGGGATTGGCTGTTCTGTCAGGTCTTAACTGGGGTTTTTCCTCTTTCCTTTCCCCATCTTGTGAGTGAATGCTGAGCTATGCCAAGGCAGAAGAAAAGAAAAAGGTAGCTAGCAGGATAATTTATGGGCTTTGTCAGACATGCTCTGCAACATAGAGTTCTCTGTAGCATGGATCAGATAAATGCCTCAAATGGAGGCACAGTTCAAATTGCTTGTTAGTTGTTCTTAGTTCCAATGCATTAGTCAAAGGATATGCTCTCTGTGTGTTGTGTTCAGATATGCTGAGGAAAGGTCTGCTGGCATGTACAAAACTCAGCTTCTTCTTTGCCCTAAATCAAGAGAAGGCAGAAGAAAATGACTGCCAATGGCTGCCATGTCTTAGAAAAAAAAAAATCCAAAACTTTAAAATGAAGAGGTAGTACAAGTTAATTCCAAGTTATTTGCAACATGAGACTATAGCTAAATTTTCTATCTGTATGCAGCAGAGCCCCTTTGCAAAACTGACACTGTTCTGTGTAATCTGCTAGGTAAGAGGATGTGGAATTGTAACTTGAATAAATACACTAACAAAAATATATTCAGAGACAAAACAATAATATTTGAGAACAATCACTTAATGTAACGGAGATTTATAAAATTATATGGGACAAGGTGACTAAAGTAGGTGATTTATTTTCAAGACACTGCTTTCCTTCAAACATCTACATAATAACTAACACTAAACATTGGTTTTAATCTGATACACTTAACCCTAAACTTTAACTTTGCAACCCAAACACAAAAGTTTTATCACCACTGTGTTAGTGTTTTAAGTAAGGCTACCAAAACCATTTGCAAATATGTTGTTAATCTTACTCCATATTATTCAAATGCAGATGTTGTTGCAGCAATTTGGAGACTAGGAAGCACATTTCAGAGAAGTGCTACTGCCTATTTTTCTCAGTGTTATTGTGCAATGGTCAGATTTGACTGTGAATGTCACTTTGTCAAAATCATATTTTCAAATATAGACCTAAATTCCTCCTTTTTTTAAAAAAAAAATATAATTTTAAAAAGAATGTCTTGTGTGGAAATTATCTTTTATTAGATTAGACTTATATATCCTTAATAATAGTTACAACAACCTTCAGGCTGCCATTCTATTTCAGAAACTGAACTTCAATTTCTCTTCAGCCTTGATTTGGATGAAAGTGCGTGTTCATGTTTCCTCTCTTTTAAAATCTTCCATGGAACATCCACTCTTCTAACCCCTATGGTGTAATTATAGCTGAACAACAGTCACATCTACACTAAAGAAGCATTTGTCCTTGCTTGGAAAAAGAACTGGGATAACTTAAAATTGTGTTGATCTTTTATGTTGTGTTAGTCTGTTAAATTTATCCAATAAAGATCATCTTTGAGGCCAGCCTGAAGAACAATGAGATCATAGATTCATAGAATGGTTTCGTATTCAAGAGATCACAGAATGTTAGGGTTTGGAAGGGACCTCTGGAGGTCATTGAATCCAACCCCTCTGCCAGACCAGGATCACCTATACCAGATCACACACCAATGCATGCAGGTGTCTTGAATATCTCCAGAGAGGAAGACTACATCTCTCCTGCGCAGCCTGTTCCGGTGTTCTGCCACACTCACAGTGAAAAATTCTTTCTTCCTGTTTCCATGGAACTTCCTATGCCTCAACTTCCACCCACTGCCCCTTGTCATATTGCTGGGCATCACTGAGCAGAGCCTGGCTTCATCTTCTTGGCACTCACCCTTTACATACTTATAAACATTAATGAAGTCACCTCTCAGGCTCTTTTTCAAACTAAAGAGCCCTAGCTCCCTCAGTCTCTCCTCATAAGGAAGATGTTCCATTCCCTTAATCATCTTTGTGGCTCTGTGTTGGACTCTCTCAAGCAGTTCCAGACCACACTGCCTCAGCTTAGCTGCAAGAATAATGTGGAACACAACCAAATGTGTCTTGAAAATGTCCAGAGAATGAGACTCCACAACCTATTTGGATAGCATGCTCCAGGGCTCCAGCAACCTCACTGCAAACAAGTTTCTCCTCCTGTTGATATGGATCTTCTTGAGTTCTAGTTTGTATCCCTTGCCCCTCATCCTACCACAGGGGACACTTGATGAGAGACTGTCCCCTTCTTAACACATACGTCTCAGATATTTATAGACATTTATAAGATCCTCTCTTCTGCAGACTAAACAGCCTCAGATCTCTCAATCTTTACTCATCACACAGAAGTTTCAACCTCTTTATCATCCTCATTGCCCTTTGTTGGACATTCTCTAGAATGTTCCCATCCCTCCTGAACTGGGGAGCCCAAAACTGGGATCCAAACAATACGCTAGATGAAGTTTCACTAGGACAGACTAGAAGGAGAGGAGAACCTCCTTAGACCTGCTGGCCACTCTCTTCTTAATGAACCCCAGGATATCAATGGCCTTCTTAGCCATGAGGGCATATTTCTTTTCCACCACCCACTTTTTTGTCCACCATCGCTCTCAGATCTTTCTCCACAGAGCTGCTTTCCAGAAGATCAACCTCTAACTTGCACTGGTACAGGAGGCTTTTCCTCCCCTGGTGTAGGACTCTATAAAGGAAGGGCAGATCCTGCCTCTCCAACCTGATCTCCTTCTATGATCAGGTGACCTGCTTGGTGGATGTGGGGAGGCCTGTGGATGTGGTCTATCTGGACTTCAGCAAGGCCTTTGACACTGTTCCCCACAGCAAACTGCTGGCTAAGCTGTCAGTCCGCGGCTTGGATGGCAACACTCTGTGCTGGGTGAGGAACTGGCTGGAGGGCCGAGCCCAGAGAGTGGTGGTGAATGGTGTCACATCCAGCTGGCGGCCGGTCACTAGTGGTGTCCCTCAGGGATCAGGGATGCTGGGCCCCATCCTCTTTAACATCTTCATAGATGATCTGGATGAGGGCATGGAGTCAGTCATCAGCAAGTTTGCAGATGACACTAAGCTGGGGGCAGATGTGACTGAGTTGGAGGGCAGAAGGGCTCTGCAGCGGGACCTTGACCGCCTGGACAGATGGGCAGAGTCCAATGGGATGGCATTCAATAGCTCCAAGTGCAGGGTGCTGCACTTTGGCCACAACAACCCCATGCAGAGATACAGGCTGGGGTCAGAGTGGCTGGAGAGCAGCCAGACAGAGAGGGATCTGGGGGTGCTGATTGATACCCGCCTGAACATGAGCCAGCAGTGTGCCCAGGTGGCCAAGAGAGCCAATGGCATCCTGGCCTGCATCAGGAATGGTGTGGCCAGCAGGAGCAGGGAGGTCATTCTGCCCCTGTACTCTGCACTGGTTAGACCACACCTTGAGTACTGTGTTCAGTTCTGGGCCCCCCAGTTTAGAAGGGACATTGAGATGCTTGAGCGTGTCCAGAGAAGGGCGACGAGGCTGGTGAGAGGCCTCGAGCACAGCCCTACGAGGAGAGGCTGAGGGAGCTGGGATTGTTTAGCCTGGAGAAGAGGAGGCTCAGGGGTGACCTTATTGCTGTCTACAACTACCTGAGGGGTGGTTGTGGCCAGGGGGAGGTTGCTCTCTTCTCTCAGGCAGCCAGCGCCAGAACAAGAGGACACAGCCTCAAGCTGCACCAGGGGAAGTTTAGGCTCGAGGTGAGGAGAAAGTTCTTCACTGAGAGAGTCATTGGCTACTGGAATGGGCTGCCCGGGGAGGTGGTGGAGTCGCCGTCCCTGGAGCTGTTCAAGGCAAGGTTGGACATGGCACTTGGTGCCATGATCTAGCCTTGAGCTCTGTGGTGAAGGGTTGGACTTGATGATCTGTGAGGTCTCTTCCAACCTTGGTGATACTGTGATACTGTGATACCTTTTTGAACCTCATTAGGTTCCCCTTTGCCCAGGTCTCCAGCCTGTGCAAGTCTCGTTGAATTCTTGGTGAGCATCAGCAGGGAGTGGAACCAGAATCCATTAAATGAGAGACACGAACAGTGCTTTGAGATTGCACAACTCAGATTCATGAAAGCACAAGCTCATGCTCTATAACAATCAAGACAAACTAAACACTATCAAGACACCATCACCTTGGCTGGCCACATGGGTCTTGGAATATTTGGCAGAGTTCTGGCCTCAAAAAACAAACTAAAATACTTGAAATTAAATGGAAAATCACAGAATGGGTTGTGCTGGATCTTGAAGATCATCTAGTTTCAACAATCCTGCCATGGAGCTTCAATGAGACTGGTTTGCTCAGAACTCCCTTATCCAATTAGGTACTGAACACTTCCAAGGAGTGGACATTCACAAAATTTTTTGGGCAACTTGTTCCAGTACTGCATCACTTTCACATTAAAGAATTTATTTCTAATATCTAATCAAAATCTTCTCCTTTCCAGTTTAAAAGTATTGCCTCTCATTCTAGCACTACATTCCAACTTTCCCATAGGCACCCTTAAAGTAACAGAAGGCTGCTATAGGGTCTCCCTGGAATCTTCTTGTCTC
Source organism: Tricholaema leucomelas (assembly GCA_013400475.1). Taxonomy (NCBI): domain Eukaryota; kingdom Metazoa; phylum Chordata; class Aves; order Piciformes; family Lybiidae; genus Tricholaema lacrymosa; species Tricholaema leucomelas. The sequence continues at coordinate 27,944 of WAAF01011123.1, read as the reverse complement.
TAGGCTAAACATATTCAACTCTTTCAGACTGTCCTCACAGCAGAGGTGTTTCAGCCTTCTAATTGTTGTGACCTTCTCTGGACCATCCATATAAGTCCATGTCTTTCATATCTTGAGGAGTTCAGAACTGGACATTGTACTCCAGGAAGGGAAGGGAAAGGAATCAAAGCACAGACACTGGACAGATACACATTTGATACTTTATTTTCGTAAAGAAATAAGAGAAGACTGTTGGAATCCAGACCATGTAAAAAAAAGCTCAACACTGCAGCCAGCATTTATTTCAGCTTTCCTTTTTTTCTTCTGTCTTTTTTTTTTCCCCTGTGCTAACGTGAAGTTTTGTGTGCCTGACTGGAATATAATGAATTATCACAATCATAATCATTATTTTAGTAAATGTAGCAAAGACCTCTTTAGTGTATAGTACATTAGTAGGCATTTGTATCTCAGCAGAAAGTTGTGAGATCAAGTGCTCTCAAAAGCAAAGAGTAGACATTTACTTAGGAAGAAGTTTGTTGATCTCTTAACTGTCTTGATTGAAGCATTGGATAAGGCAACTGTGTATTTGCAAGGTACCTGGAAATTATCTCTTGTGCTGTTGAGAGACAATCACTTGTCCATCTGTCTTACCTGTTCTGCAAGGCTGAACCTCAAAGAGGAAAATGTATCTGCATGCCACTAGCCAAGCCAAGTCCTCCCTCTCAGCCCTCAGGTTAGGAATATGCCCTGTGCTGTTTGGAAATAGGGAAGGGTGGGGACACAACATGTTAGGAATAGAGAACTAACTGCCAGCCTTCATTGTACATCAAGGAGAATCTATCAGGAGGCTTTAATGGATATGTGGTCTTTTTGCGTAAAAGTGATCTGCACAACCTCATCAGGGCAGCCTCTGTTAGTAAGATTTTTTTTTAAAGCAGCAGTTCCATACAGTCCAGTCCAAAACTTGTAGAGCTCTCTGCAAGTCAATGGGAGGTTTTTAAACAAGGACACAACCGTATCTTCCATTTAAGCAACTGTCAGGGCATTTGCTAACACACAATGGTTTGTGTACAATGTGTACATGAAAAAAAAAGACATGTTTGAGCTTCAGATGCATTCCTAAATGTGGTGGTTGTTGTATTTTAGAATTTCTGCTGTGGTATGTTCTTTATGACATGACTTCTGTGTGTGCTAGTGTATGGAGATGAGGCTTATACAGGGCTTACCAGTTGCTGATAGAGCCAGTGAGTAAGCCACCAATACCTCCTGTGAAGGGTGTGATGGCATTTAGGGGCTGCTCTGCCCTATGAGCACATCTGCTGTCCAGAGCAGAAGGGGCTGCTGCCTCTGTCCTCTCCTCACAGAGCCACAGAATCACAGAGTGGTATGGGCTGGAAGGGACATCTGGACATTATCTAGTCCAACCTCTCTGCTAAAGCAGGTTCACCTAGATAAGGCTGCACAGGGAGACATTCAGGCAGGTTTGAAAAGCCTCCAAAGTTGCTCCATCACCTTTCTACTGACAGAGGTGAGGCCAACTGGCCTGCAATTTCATGGGTTCTCCTTGCCCTTTTTGAATATTGGGTTGGTACTGGCTTTCCTCCAATCCTTAAGCAACACACACTTCTCCAGGACCTTTCAGCACTCATGGGTGCATCCCAGGGGGACCCATAGATTTGTGGCTGTGCATCTTGTCTAGGTGATTGCTAACCTTGTCCTCCTTGACCAAGAGAGTCTTCCCTGCCTTCACACTTCCACTACTCCCTCCAGAGATTGAAGGCCAGCCTTAGCATTAAAGACTGAAACAATGAAGGCATTCAGGAACGATGCCTTCTCTGTCTCCACTGTCATCAGGTTAACTTTCCTGCTGATGTGCTCAAAGAATCCCATCTTGCTATTTTTCACATTTTTTGACTGATTTAATTCCAAGAGGGCCTTAGATTTCCTTGTAACATCCTTACATACTTTGACACTGCTCCTCTAGTCCTTCCAAGTAGCTAGTCCCTTTTTCCAAATATTGTGAATTTTCTTCTTTCATTTGAGTTTTTCCAGAAGCCTCTTGCTCATCTGTACAGGTCTCTTGGCTCCTTTGCTTGCTTTCTTACTTGTGAGGAAGCACTGATATGGAGCTTGGAGGAGGAGGTGATTATTAATCATTTTTCTTTGTGCCTCTGTCCTCCAGGGTTCAAACCCATGGGGTTCCTCCTAGTAGATCTGTGAAGATGTCAAAGTTGGCTCTTCTAAATTCCAGAACTGCAGGCCTGCTGACTACCCAGCTTCTTCCTTGCATGGCTCTGAACTCCTCCATCACTGCACCCAAAGCTTTATCTGACCTCCATATCCACCACTAGATCTTCTTGGACCTTTAGCACAAGGCAGCAGTGCTCTTCTCCTTGTAGAAGGTTTGTGCCTCACTGTGTTGTCTTTCTAGCAAATAGCAGTGTGTTTGAAGTCCTTGAGAACCACAGCATGTAGTCAGAAGGCTCTTCAAAGCTGTCTGTAGAAGGCCTCATCAGTTGTTTCCTCCTTATGTGGTGGCATCCCTGCACAAAGCCAAAGGCCAGACTCCTTTCTCTGCACGTCAGCAGAGCTGCAGCCTGGAGGATGGCCTTGCTTTTTCTGGAGCAGCAGTCTCGCCTTCTGAGGGGAGAGGTTTTTGTTGCCAATGCTGTTTGTAGCCCTCACTTACCTATTACATCATGGCTTTGCCCGGTGTCACTGGGAGCACAGGCTGCATCCACAGCACTGGCTCAGGAGCAGAGGGCTGAATTTGGGTAGGTGTCTGTCAGCGGCCACAGGATTGGTAGCTTCTTGGCTGCAGGTCAGCAGGGCTTACCTTCAGGATGGTGGCCAGCAGATGTGGCCATCAGGGCTGGCTTGCAGGTGGATCTCCTACATGCTGTTGAAGGTATCTCAAAGCTAACAGGAAGTACATTTGCTAACTGCCATCCAGAAGACATCCTCTGTGGATGGTCCTTGACCTTGGAGGAGAACCAGCACATCCTGCAGGGCCAGAGGAGGAGAGCTGCTTGGCTGCAGGTGACTTTTGCTCAAGAGCAGAAGTTTGTGTGCTTGCTAACCTGGATGGGCTGGGGAAGTGTGCCCTCTTGGCTGTGGAGAGCTGCCAGGGGGCAGTCAAAGAGAGCCCTGCTATAGTAAGAGCCTGATGGCTCAGGCACCTCTGCAGCACTTCTGGTCTCTTGACACCCAAAGGGCCATATCATCCGTATGTGGCAGGTTCCACCAGCTGTCAAGTAGAGCAGAGCCAATCCCCCTGTGTCAGAACCACACCCAGGAAAGTGATCTTGGACCCTATCAGCACTGTCCCAAGATGGTGGATATCATGGTAGGCCTGATAGCCCAAAATAGGCTTATACATCTCCTGGCTTGCCCAGGCATGTTTTTCTACTCTCTCTCCTTTTGTTTTGGAGATAAGCAACCATGGGAAGGAGGACAAAGAACCTGGAACCACTGAGTCTAAGGACTCTGGCCTGCCCAGACTTGTTTGCATCCTGTGGTAAACAAGGCATACACAAGCTTGGCTTGTACCTGCCTTGTGCAAAGCCTACAATTTTCCCAAATTTGGGTAAAGCAAGCCTATGGCTTCATCTAATATGTTCAAGTTTGGATAATTGCCATCCTGATTGGCTATTCTGTGTTCAAAGGCCCACTAGTCTCAGGCTGTATTAATAAAAAGAGTTGAGGAGGAACTCAAACTCCATGGGGACAGAAAGACAGAGATGATGCCCACTCCTCTGGTGGTGGCACTGAGACTTACCAGAAGATGATGATGTAGGAGCCAAAGGGCCAGATGAGGATGGAGGAGTTGGTGGCCCTGTCCTCCTCCTGGGTGGCATCATCAGCTGCCCTCTGCTCGCTGGTCAGCACTTGCAGCTGGCCCAGGGCCAGGCAGAGCTTGAGGCATGGAGAACTGCCATGTCTGCAGAAAGGAGTGGCAGGGAGTGAACTGGGGGTGGCCAAGCCTAGTTGCTCCACTGTGAGGTCCAGCTGTGAGGGACATGTCTATGGGCGCATCAGGGAGTAAGGTGCCAGGGTCTTGGACTGCTCCTTGGGTGTCCCTGTGGTGTTGGCAGGGCCCAGGCTTGGAAGCAAAAGCAGCTGGAGCCTGGCAATTTTACTAGGGCTTGGTGATGAGCAAGGTGTCCCTGCACCTTGGTCTCTCTCCCTGGTTGTCTGACTCTACTCCACCTGCACCCACTGCTAGAGCAGTGGCTCAGGGGCTGCCAGGACAGGCTGTGGCTGCTGCCCAGATTCAGGCTCGACCCTGCAGAGCAGATGGGCATGAGCAGCATCACTGCTTCAGGACCCAGCGTGTCCCTGAGTCAGGTCAGGAGCTCACCTGCCAAGCTCAGCTGGCACATCCTGATCGAGGCAAGGAGAATCCTCCACTAGAGGTGGCTAGGGGACCTCTAATGATGGGCAATGGTATCTGGAAGGAGCTCCACTACTGGCACTGGGGCTGTTGTCATGGCAGAGTCAGTTAACTACAGCAGGGCCATTGGCATGCCAAGGGCCACAATGAAGGCAGTGACAGGGGAGGGACAGTGGGGTTTCTCCTCAGTATATCCATGTCTCTGGCTCTGCAGAGCCCAGAGCAGGCATAGGCTCACCAGTGCTGAGCAAAGAGAGAGGTGCAGTGTCCTCCAGCTGCTCGAAACATCTGAGAGATCCATCCAGTGCAACCCAGAGTACCACTTTCTGCCCTTGCACAAGAACATTTTGCTCTCGTGGTCAAGCTGGTGATGACCAGGATGCCCAGAGCTATCCTGACACTTTTCTTTCCAGCAGCTTTTACAACCTACTTTTGGTCATGAGTGAATGTGGATGTGCCTCCAGAATGCATTGTGCCTGTACTGCTGTCACCCATAGTGGGTCCCACCCTATTTCTGCAGCTGTCTTGGTGCCTTACTCGTTTGAGTTGAGAAGGGTCTGTGTGCTCCATCCAAAGCAGTGGTCCAAGTGGAAAGTCTCTCTCTTGATACAGGTCAGGGAGAAAAAGAATCCACCTTGGCAACAAAGTCTAGAGACAGATTTTCCAGAGAACTTCATCTTTGCCTTTTGTCCTTCATCTCTTTCCCACCAACTTTGCTCATCATAAGGTGGTAGTTGCACTTTGTTTTAGACCCCAGCTTGTAAAACATCAGGGAGCTGAGCAGAGCAGTGCAGCCATGGGGTTTCCAAACACATCCTGCCCACTTCCCACTCTTCCTGGGATGCTGAAGACAGACAACAGAGGGAAGAAAGCTGCCCTTCTGCCTGCACCAGCCAGCCTTATCCTCTCTCTGGATCCAAATGCATGAAGTCAAGAGAATCTAAAAATCTCTACTCTCCCTTTTCCTCTCCCTCTTCTCATCTCTTTTTAAGTGAAATATTTATTTTTAAAATAATGTATAATAGGTTTTTTTATTGAAGGATAACCTCAATTTCTTAGCTTCACAGCTAGTGCAAGAGAAATGTAGAACAGGACTGGAGTATGAATCATTCTAGCAGTTGAAAGCCTTAGTGCAGAAGACTGACAGTGTAGAGTAACGTGTTCTGGTTTCTGCTGAAGTCACACTATTCTGCAAAAAGAAAGGAAATTACAGCACGTTCTTCTTCAGGAGAAACTTCTGAGTGGTCTGAGAAAATTCTGACGTGATTTGTATGGGAGTACCCTTAGGTGCATACACTACAAACGCAGCTTCTGGAATATTTCTTCCTTTTTTTTTTCCCTTTCTGAGTGTTTAAAACAACACTGTGGTGATACGACTGTCTTATGCACCCTGTATTGCCTCAGAATGGCCAGTAAAGGACTGGCTTTGATGGTGCCATGTGTTGTAATATATTAAGAAGAGAGATGGAACTAGCCATATATAGACTGTAAACATAAAACCATTGTTTGCTTGTGTTTTATCTTCAAATTTCCCCCCTCAGCCTAATGTATTCATGTGCCATCACACTTTTCAATTGTATCTGGAGCACAAACTCTATGAGGAGAGGCTGAGGGAACTGGGGTTGTTTATCCTGGAGAAGAGGAGGCTCGGGGGGGAGATCATTGCTGTCTACAACTACCTGAAGAGAGGTTGTAGCCGGGTGTCTTCAACAGCCAGAAGCCAGTCTCTTCTCCCAGGCAACCAGCAACAGAATGAAGTGACACAGTCTCAAATTATGCCGGGGAAAGTGTAGACTGGATATTAGGAGGAAATTATTCACAGAGAGGGTGATTGGCATTGGAATGTGCTGCCCAAGGAGGTGGTGGTGGAGCTACCATTCCTGGAGGTGTTCAAGAAAAGGATGGGGCACTTTGTGCCATGTGTCCTGGAATGCTAATAGGCATATTAGAGGTGCTGGTTAGGTAAGCAAGGGTGGGAGGAAAATAAAGACTTGGCTCATTGTGTCCCCTCCCAAAGTAATAAACAGGTACCCACAGGTGTTTAGGTACTTGTTGGCATCTTGCCTAAATAAGGGTGAACAAGCCCTGGTTTCACCTAATATGGTCAATTTTGCAAATGCTGTTTTGATGGTGAATCTCTGTGGCCAAAAGAGCCATTGCACTCAGGCAAATAGTATAAATGGAGCTAAGTTGCAAACCATTGAGCTGATTCTGCCTGGCTCCTTCTGCCTGCTGTCTCTGCCTCACTGAGCTGCCTTCGCCACACTGCTCTTAGACAATGTGTTCTGCTCTGCCTCATGCTTCAGACCAGCTTAGCCCTGGTATTTTGGGTTTGAACTACCTGGAAACTTAAGAACCTCAAGTTTCCCAGGAGAAGGCATTTAAGTGCCTCACAACATGGCAAGAAGTTTCACCAACATTGTGCTCTTTGCATATCTGCAAGAGATCCTGCCTGCAGCTCTGCAAACCTCCAAGAGGAACTAGGATTAGGTTGGAGATCATCTGCTTCTTTCCTAGCACCCTAGGAAGATCTAGAAGCCTTTCAATAGCTGAGCGGTTCTTGCGGCAATACTGCCACAAAGGAACCACGACTATCTTGAAATTTCTACTCCTCCGCAATGAGTCAAAGAGACTTTCCCTAGGGCTCCAAGGTGCCTATTTGTAAGTACAGCAAAGCCATTTTGCAGCTAATTTTTTTTCCCCCTGATTCTCCTACATGAATGAATAGCCCATAAGCATCCTTCTGAGGATTTTCCTGACCAAATTAGAATCCAAATTTAACTCATTTGTATGTAGTTGTGGTCTGGGATTTCTGGAAATAAAATTAGCTAATATTTTATAATTCCTGCCTTGTTAATTGTCCCAGCTAAATCACCATGGTCTAGCTGATTGGATAGGGCTGGGTGACAGGTTGGACTGGGTGATCTTGGAGGTCTCTTCCAACCTGGCTGATTTTATCATTCCATGAATTTCAGATTGCTGAATATGTGTTAGCAACCTTTTGTTTTTTACTTGCAGCTCTATTAATTTCTTAATGTCTGCGCATCAGTTGCAGTGATAAATTCCTTTGTAAAAGTTTTCATGGTTTTTAACAGTTACTAAAGGCATTGAGATTACACAGCTTTATTTAAGCAGTTTTACAATTTTTACCAAAAGTGTACCACATAATCTAGGGTCAGTATCTAAAAATTAAGCTCTGAAAAGCCATTTTTCTTTTCCAGTCTCTTTCATCTCAATCTGTAATGACAAGACTGTTTTTTGATCATTCTGCTTTGTTGTATTTCAATAAGACCTTTATATATAGAGAACATTAAATTGTATCAAAGATATACTTAGAACTAGAAACAAATAAAAGTCCTAGAACCATAATTTGTCTCAAAAATGTTCAAAATACTACCCTGTTGTCACAGAAACGAGCAGAAATGTGGCTTCACATCCTCTTTGGAGAAAGTACACAAATATATATTCAGTTCTGAACTGTGTTTTGGTCAGAAACAGCTGTTTTATGTTTGAAGTTTGAGATGATGTGCTACAGATTAAGAAAACAGCATTTTAATTGTATGTAATTTAGCAATTTGAATGCAATGCATCTTGATGCAGTTTTATGTCCTTCAAAATTTGCTTAAGGATTGTGGCATTTTGTGAATTCAGTTGCCTGTGTTGAGGCATTCAACATTTTTCACCAGCACAGCTTAGATGATCTTCACATTCACACTGAGTTGTATTGCACATATCAACTTTACAGTGAGTTGGTACAGAGCACTCACGTTAAATCAGAGGCAAGAGGAATGCATCACGTATGATAGCAGCACATCCTGCAGTGCTGGCTGTATCTGAGATTTGCCTACAGTAATTGCTAAACTTTGTGACAAAGAGAATTCTTGAGTAAATATCTGAAGATTACAGATTCTACTCAGTGAAGATTTTTGATGGTAAAGAAGGCCTGGCCAGGTTTAAAACAAAACAAACAAACAAAAAGAAACAACAAAAAACTTCAACACTAACACATTTATAATACTTCTGTTTGCCACAGAAAATCATAGAAAACAGCTTTTCTGTCTCATTCTTACCTGTCTCATTCTTACTCATGCCACAGTGGTGGTAATAAAAAGGAAAATAGGAAGGGTTCCTCACATTTCTACTGGTCTTATAAAAGTCTGACAATTTAATCAATGTATTTTAAAATCAGAACAATGATTAGGAACTTCAAAGAGCAAGAAGAGAGAGTTAATATTAACTTTGTAGTTCTGGGTTTTTTCGTTTGGGTTTTTTTTCCCCATCCTCATCTTAGTCCCTAATATCACTCAAAGAAAGTGGATTGGGTCTTCAAACTCTGAACTGAGGGAGCTGAATAGAACCACAAGTAAAATTTACATATGAATGAGGGGATGAGTGACTGACAGTTACGAATTCAATGTCGCTATTTTGCAAGTGCATGGAGACGTCTAGGGCTTATAATGATTTTTCAGAGTGAGAAAAAGAGAGAATACTTTGATTTTGGCATTTTTTACTTTTCCATTCTCTGCACTCACTTCAAACTTTCAAGCATCTATAAGATAGAGTTTTCAATAACTGGAGAAGGAAGATACAAGGTTGTGTGTTTATCAGAGTACAAGCAGCCAAATATGAATGATGATTATGTTATTAATTATATGAATGATTCGTTTTTGATTTGACTAGAATTTCAATCTCAAGTTTCTCCACTAAAAGCTTGCTGGTAAAGATTGATTCCTGTTTATATTCTACACAGGAGAAAGTGTGTCCATTCTTCATAACCAAATCTGTAGAAGCATGCAGAGTAATTGTCAGTAATTGCAGTCATACTCACTAGAAGCTCAGGATTTTAATGAATAATGTAGTGGGCTGGGTTTGTTTGCCAGCCTGGGAATAACATGTTCACCTCCATGGGGTTCATATTTCTTACCAAGAGTCTGATGGAACTACTCTAAATTCAGATAGTTACAGGCATAGTCTAGAATACTTAAATATATTTACTATTCACAAGTATTTTGCTTTTATAAGATTTTTTTTTTCATTCCAATGAAAGTGATTTTAGTGTCACTAGAGTAATCTTGTACATTGCTATCTTCTAAGCTTATCATGCCAAATAAGAACTTTTTGCTCAAAATTTTTACCACCTGTGGGCTCTTTTGGCTATATATAATCATGTGTTGACTCAGATGTTCCTTCCAAGTGTAGGAATACATTTTCAGTTTTTGGTTGCATCAGAAATAGATCCTAGAATAACCTTTTTTTTTTTCTGGCAAAGCAGAGTACAGTAGACTTAACCACTCCCACTTTTGATTGCAGGTGAAAAAATAATGAAATCTGAACATCAGGATACTGTTTGGCTAAGTTTGAATTTACAATCTCATTATGAAAGTGACTATGTATATAAACCACTCTCGTAACTTTCACTAATAAAGAAACCTCTTTTTCTGGATCGTAGTTTTATGTGCACTTTTCACTTTCTCATTCATAGACCTAGATCAGTTTCTGACATTGAAAACTTACAATTTTTTAATTATTTCCATTACAAAATAATGCTAATGAATCTCAAGACTATTTTTTATTTGTTAATGTTGGTTTTGGCTTTTTTTTTTCCCTGGAGCTTTTACAAGTCAGTCTATTTCAAGATATGCTTACATCTTGAAATGTCATCATGTCATTCAGTAACTCAATGATAACACTTGCACATAGATCCTCTTAAATGAATGATACAGGTGTCAGATATCTGTGCTTAGTATATTAAAATTAAAATATAAAGTAACAACTAATTTTGTCAATAAGTCAGTAGACAAAATAGGCAGTGATTTTTTTATCAGCTTAATTTGCATTTCTGATAAATGAATCCAGTAAATGGATATGCCTGAGTGTTCTATAAATGTGTATGCCACGAGCAAATGTACAATTGGGGACTGTGGAACAGGGTTCAGAGAAAGAGTAAAGTTAAGGAAAATTTAGGCAGTAGAAAAGAAGAGATCAGTTGATTGTCTTATCGAGGAAGAAAGCAGACAGAGAGTAAAAATGCTGTGTGACTAAGTGAAGACAAACATTATGGCCACTGGTGAAGCCTTTAAAATGGTCACGCACAACCAATAGGAATAGCAATCTGGAAAGAAATGAAAGCTTCCATTCAATTCATTTTTAGTTACTTTTCCAGGGCACACATAATCTAACAGGTTAAACTAAAAGACGAATGTTAATTTTTCAGACACAGAAACAAGGTCTTGAAGTTAATTTCTTAAAGAGGAGATAATAAAATAAAAGAGGGATAAGGAAGATGGAAGCTAGTTCCTGATTCTTGCCAAACTCAACTAGACTTGGGGTGAAACTGGCTTACACTGAGTTACAGGGGCTTTTACCCTTACCATCTGACGAGATAACAGTACCAAGAACACCAAGTGGTCTAGACCTGGCTTCTTCTGCTTTTACTCAAAGTTTGCTTAGTAGTCTGTATACCATTGAAGGTGTCTACCACTGGGAACACAAGTTTCATATCAACTTCCAAGGCTAAATGGTTTTCTCATTATCAGTTTGTGAACTGGTTTTAGCTTTGGCACTGATTGTGGTTAGATTAGGTCTGCTAATGGAACTATTTACATTGGGTTTGGTTGTTTGTTTGTTTGTTTTTTTTTCTTAAGCAAGTCAAGCAGTTCAGAAAAAGGTGATTGAAAGTCTGGGAGGGAAAACATATACATAGGTATTTATGTCATCCCATTATCATTTGGACAAGATGCTATTTACACTAAAGTAAATAGGTTATTGTTCTTTTTACTAGAATCTAGTAAACTAAGTAGATTTAAGAAAAAATAGTTTCTTTTTCTTATTTCTACCTCCATCACCAACGTTTAAGTCAAAGCAAGAATATAATTTTATTTGAAAAATAATTCTACATTGTATTTTTGTTGGAGTTTAGGCATCGTTTTTTTTTCCTCTGTCTTATTGAACTGTATCGCACCATATCTGGGATGGAATTAGATGATTATAGATTATATATATAGATATAGATATAGATACAGATATAGATATAGATATGTAAAATTAAGCTACAAAAATCCCACTAATGTTGCTGTCATATTGTTTTTTAAAATAGCAGGTGGAGAAGGGAATAGAAGTCTCACAGAGTTGCATTGTGGAAAGTCCATTGCGGCCTGTGCCAACCTCACAAACTTCAAGGAATTTGTTGGAAGCAACCTAACAGTGTTTCACATGCATAGCAAAAAATATTTATACAGAATGTTAGACTGATGGCATGACTTTCTATTCCTAATTTAATAGATTTGTGTAAAATTAATACGGAGCTATTTTTATGGAAACCGTTCCATGTACCTTAAATTCTACAAAAAGCTAATGCAAAATGACATTTCTTATTTAAAACTTAATTCTGACAATAAATATAAAATTCCTTTACATTACCATTAATGCTGAATTAAAAAAAAAAAAAAAAGTGACTGAATTAAAATTGTGTCAGGACGAGGGGCAATGGGTTTAAACTGGAGGAGGGGAGATTTAGACTGGATATTAGGAGGAAGTTCTTTACAGTGAGGGTGGTAAGACACTGGAACAGGTTGCCCAGGGAGGTTGTGGATACTTCCTCCCTGGAGGCGTTTAATGTCAGGCTGGATGAGGCCTTGAGCAGCCTGCTCTAGAGGGAGATGTCCCTGCCTATGGCAGGGGGTTGGAGCTGAATGATGCTTGAGGTCCCTTCCAACCTAAACTATTCTATGATTCTATAATTCTATGATTCTAATTTACTCTGAAATTTCAACTTCATTATTTTATAAGAAAATGAAGTCATGCACAAATCAATAATTATAAGTAGGAATTGTTTTGAATTCTTAGATTATAGTTAATAAAAATTATTTGAAACCAGGAGCTAATTAAATTCTTTGAGTTTTGTTTTGCTTTTAAAATGGGATTTTTTTTTTAATGTAACTGTTCCATGCTTTATTGTAATGATAAATTAAACCTTTTTATATTTCTATAAGTCATTTTTTCCTCAAATATTGTTTTTAAATGGTAAAGATATTAAAGCAATATAATGGAATACATAAAAGATGAGTTCAGTGTTTCTTTATCAAGACTTCATAAGGAAAGAGGTTGCAGTGTGTGGGGAAAGGGAAAGTGACTTCAAGAGTGTTGGTGTTTGACAGAAACTTTTCCCTCAGGATAAAATAAATAGCCATAATTCCATATACCTTGAGTTTTTGATTAAGGTATTTACCTATACATTTATTAAGATAAATATGGTTATAAATTTCATTATACTACTATCCAAATAATGAAGTAATATAGTACTGTCTCTATTAGCTAATATTCCCAATTACTACATGAATTAATTTTAGATTAATTTGAAGTCACAACATGTAAGATACTTTCCCATATTTTTAGTGAATAAATCCTTTTGTATGGGTTCTAAAGCAATGTTTGACTTTGTTAAACTCTTTCAGCAAAACATAGAAGTAAGTAAAACATAGTTCAGGGTTTAGTCAAATCTTACCTTCTGTTAAAGTTTAACATGTTTCATCAACACCTGGAAAAAAGCTAAGAATATCAGAAAACAATCAGCAAAATAAACATTTGAAGTCTATTTAAGACTTTCAGCTCAGTAAATACAAAATTGGACATGTTTCTAGATTTATCCAAATGCATTTTTTCTTTGGTTAGTAAACTAGCCCTCAGAATTCAGTAGTTAAAAGTTTGTGCTCTATCCAAACACAAGGTTTGAGGATTTTACCTTTGACCACAAGCGTCCTTTCAGATAGCTTTCTCAGAGTTTCAGTAGAATAAATTCTATGTACAGAGACAAGAACAAGCAGAAACACTCAGAAAGGAATTGATTCTGGTAATTTTGTTTGGTCAGTGTTTTTTTCTCAACCAGGTCAAGAGAAGGATAAGACAAAAAAATTCCAGGCATCAATTCCAAACATTCAGTTCATGTGTTTCAGGTTCTCTGTGACACATACTGTGACTTTCTTAACTTCCACAATACTAGAACTTGAACCCTTATACAGCAGCAGATGTCTCAGGAGAACTGATGTGCCAAAACCATAGTTTTTGGCAATGTTCTGCCCTGACTTCTAAGCTGAAAAGAAAGTGTTGGAGATAAGGATTTAAATATGTTGGTTCACAGTAATGGATTTTAGTTTCCTGGGCTTTAATTTACATTTCCTAATGTTAAATCTCAAGCTGTCTGTCAAATTAGTGACACAAGAATTGCTTTTTATCACTGTTTGAGCATGTAGCCAGTACTTAAGTAGGCTTCTTTTCCTAACTATCGCTTACTGGTGAATCTGGTAGAGTATGGCTGATGGTTGGACTAGATAATCTTAAAGGTGTTTTCCAACCTAAATGATTCTATTTTATGATTCTATGTTCCAATTTAAAGGCTTGCATCCTCCGTGCAATAAATTCATACATTCCTGTTTGTTATTTACATATAGAAATGAGAAGAATTTTTGGGAAATTTAAGACTAGGATTAAGCTTTCATATCCTCTTCTGTATCTTATATAAGGATTAAACATTTATTTTGCTTGACTTTTCTCATCCTGTTATTGATGCAGTAATTCCATGGGTGGATTTCGTTAACATCTCCAGATCTCAAATATGCTATTTAATGTGTAGACAGAATATTTCACAGTATCACAGTATCATCAGGGTTGGAAGAGACTTCACAGATCATCAAGTCCAACCTTTTACCACAGAGCTCAAGGCTAGACCATGGCACCAAGTGCCACGTCCAATCCTGCCTTGAACAGCTCCAGGGATGGCGACTCCACCACCTCCCTGGGCAGCCCATTCCAGTAGCCAGTGACTCTCTCAGTGAAGAACTTCCTCCTCACCTCGAGCCTAAATTTCCCCTGGTTTCTAATTGTCCTTGATCGTGTTGGAGAAAACATTGCAGTATTTTAGCCGAGGCTTTAGTTTTCTACTCATCTTCCGAAATTCTTCAGACACCCCTCATCTCAGGTGTATTTGGACTTGAAACTCTTTTTTTAATGAGTCCAAAGAAAGTTAAACATTCAAATCTGAGTTGCATCTTTAGAATTACCTCTTAACTTTTTAGAGTTACCTCTTTAGACCATATAGGGTTACCTCTTTAGGCTCTTACTGCTTCAGACTCCAAGCTGGTATTGCAGTGGTAAGAGGTATGAAACGGAGAGAACACAAGCTATTCTTTTATTTTCTGCAGGTGAAACAATAAAGTTTTGCATCTTTAAGCCTCCAAGCTTACAGTATGATTTTATGATTTTATTTCACATATGTATAATGAAAAAACTGCTATTCCTAGACTTGAATAGAACATCTTTATAATTAATGGTTTTAATATGCTGCTTCTTTCCTTCAGGAAATCCTTTATTCTCTGAATAACTCTTCAGTCTACTAAGACTATTGTGTGCAAACATCAACACTGGAGACAAAATAAAGTAACAAATAGAGCGCTTGCTGTTTAAAAGCAGTTTCTCAAACAAACTTGTCTGCTTTCCTGCTTACTTGTAGTATACTGACTATAATCTGAAATCATTTTAACATTTAGGATGCCTTTAAGCCTTTTGTGCTGAATATTTGGCCAAATACTGTGCGTGTCTTCTTCCAACTTGGTGTACCTAACAGATGTATCTATGCAATTAATCTTAAAGTAATTGAAAGGGGAGGCTGTAGCCACAAACAATAAGAAAGCTCTACTTCCTTAACTACATAATAATGAAGTTAAGTCTGCATGTGTACCATTTCAGGTTCTAATGAGACCCATAACTCCTGATTTTTCAGGAACAGTGGATGAGTCTTTGCAAATGAAGGCCATGCTGACACTGTTTACAGTTCAGGGTTGTTATGTTGCATTAAGCAATGTTGTGCTCTTGTGCCTTATTACTTACAGAGCATCTCACTGAGTCTGTAATAGCTTTTCTTCAGTGGTACTGCAACGTGAAAACACAGCTTCTTTTGAAGAAACCTGTCACGCTGGAAACAGCTCATTAACTTCAGTCTTCCTCTCTGTTTGATATGACAGACTTCCTTAACTAAATTTAGATGTGAGGTAATAAAAATTTATCTCTTTTCACAGTTATTCAAGATGGTTCAGCATACACTTCACTTGCTGACAGAAAATTGAAGAGACTTCAGGAATCCTCTGTGCATTAGATGTCCACAAAAGTCTAACTTGAATGAATAACTGAATTACTTCAGTCAAAATTCACAAGTACTTGTGTTCTGCAGAGATAACAGGGTTTTTCTCCACCCACTTTCCCCCTGCAACCTTCTAAAGGTCTGAAATTTCACCTCCTAGATTATATTTTACCTCTTTACATGCCCATTTCACATGAGGCTGGTCACCTCTGCAGGAAGTATCACATGAGATAGATGGAAAGTTGTAATGCAGTCCCATAAGTTTGAGAACAGACTTTTCCCAAGTGTGTAGTGTAGTACAGATGAATAAAGTGAGGAATGATGTTTTTGTGTTTTTCAACAACAAACTTGTAGATTGAAATAGCATTCATCTTATTTGGTTATTTCTATTAGTGAATTTTGTTTCAGAGCAGCAATGCAGCTTTAAACAAGTTATTCTACTTGATTTAATTTACTAAATGGTGTTTTGAACCTCAGTGTTTAGTCGCATGAGCATTGTTCATTTTGGAAAGAATTCAGTCAATAATTTTGCTCCAGAAGTTCATCAGGTCTTTAGTAGAGACACTATTTAGAGATGACATGTTTGTCTTAAGACAGGTATGTCCTCCTGTAGGCATCCAAAAGCATACACCAATAGACATGTCTCAACCAAAGTTCTCATGACATCCTGCAGTGGTTCTTCTGTGATATGGCTGATGCTGCAGCTGGTGATTCTCCTGTATTTCAAGGCAATGCTTTATAAAACCTGGCATGACAAAGGAGGTGAAACCAAACTAGAGCAACAGCAGTTTCAGAGGAAGCGCGACAGACTTTCTCCTACCATAGGGAGAGTTTTCAAGCTGAGGCACACTGCTAAATCAAGTTCTTCTATCTTTTGGACTTCTGTCTCTTGGTACTGATACCTCCGTACAAGATAATCTACAATTCCACTGCAGGAGGGAACATAGTGGCAGTTGCCCTTGCCCATTAATTCTTTCTTCGTGCAGGGAGAAAGTAGAGATTTTTGTGGAAGGTTTCTCTGGAGAGAAAGAAGCACCATCTCAGGACAAGGTGGCATTTCCAGGAGAGAAGGGGGAATGGAACAGGATTGTTAAGACTGTTGTCAGTAGGCTCTGTCAAAATGTTTAAGAGGCCTGGCAGCAGTCCTGGGATAATTAGGTGACCCAGATGGCAGAGCCTAAGGAGGAGAAGGCTCTGGACCAGAACCCACACTCCTGCAAAAGACTACTTACCCAGCTTCAGAGCTGCTGAGGTTTGTTCATTGACAACTACTTGTGGAGACACCAAAGGAGGAATAAAATCGGCTTCTCCTCAAGGAGAGCTCTCTATTTCCCAGTAACCGATGCAACCTCAGTGTGCATAGTCATCATCCAAGTATCTAAGCCTCATGGTTGCAGATGCTGTGCCTGACACTAACTAGTTTATGTTTCTAGTTTATGCTATCTAAACCAGCAAATAATTTAAGAACTTAGAGAACCCTTCTGTCCATCTACGTGTATCATTTCTAAAATGTAAAGAATCACTAGTTTCTGTTTGAATACTTTCAGTGACCTATTTTATCTAGCTGTTCTATTAGTTCAGAAATCTTTCCATTCATCTTCTTGGTCATTGTCTGAAAATGCACATTTTAAGAATCAGAAAATGAAGAAATCACAGTTCAGACATTGTTGTGGCCCTGCAGAAATCTCCACTTGCTACCCAAATAACACTTTTTGATGTAACAGATTTACAGCAAGAACTCATCTTCTCAGCACAGGAAAAGAGAGGCAGTTTCTGAGACAGTAGAACTCACCTCAGGTACCAAAGAGATGGTCTCTGTGGCTGTCTCTGCCTTAACTTTCTAATCCTTCTATTTTTTTTTTCTCTCCTCTAACCTCCTTCTTGTCTTTTTGACATCTCACCTCAGATCTCCAGATTTATCACATGAGATACACATGGGTAGATCTGGTTATTTCTGAAGAGAAGGAAAGAAGGAGGGGGAGGGGCCTTTGGGTCGGGAGCCTTCTGGGGACTCTGGTTGTTTCTGGGAGTGGTATTGTGTTTCTGCACTACTTTCAAATTGTATATAACTGTATATATTTGTGTATATATGCTTGTATATTGTGCTAAGCTGTAAATATCACTTCATTCTTTAACTTCCAGATGGCTAAGTCTAGTTTGAGTGATTTTCTTAAGTTGGGGTGGGGGGGCTCAGGTAACTTCCAAACCATCACAATCACGCAATACAATCTGGAGGACATAAAGAATTTTCTCTGCACCTACTGTGAATCTTTCAACTAAGAGCCCCTTCTTGCTGGTAGATGACTGCAGCATATCATAGAATCATAGAACGGTTTAGGTTGGAAGGGACCTCAAGGATCATCCAGCTCCAACCCCCCGCCATAGGCAGGGACACCTCCCACTAGAGCAGGCTGCTTAAGGCCTCATCCAGCCTGGCTTTAAATGCCTCCAGGGAGGACCACAACCTCCCTGGGCAACCTGTTCCAGTGTCTTACCACCCTCACTGTAAAGAACTTCCTCCTAACATCCAGTCTAAATCTCCCCTCTGCCAGCTTAAACCCATTCCCCCTCGTC
>WAAF01011121.1:34904-82702 GCA_013400475.1 Tricholaema leucomelas | reverse complement strand
TAATACAGAAACACAACTCCCCTCCCAGAAACCTGAGTCCCCAGGAGGAGCTCTCAACCACCCCCTCACCTTTCCCCTACCCCTCTCAACCTTACCCCAGTCCCAAGGAAGAATGGAGGTTCGGCCAAGAGGATTAAGAAGCAAAGGTGAAATCAGCCAAAGCAAATGGAGGGTGAGGTTAGAGATTAAGATGGAGTTCAGCCAGCAGCCCAAGCTCCCCAGCAGGCAAAGAGCCGAGAACAGCCCTGCACGAAGTGCCCAAGCGAAGTGCAGAGCAGAGTGACTTTATCTAATGTTTTGCCTTTCTTTTTTGCACATCTCAGCAAGACTGTGAGCGAAGTAGACCTCACCATTGTTTTCATTTCTCAGCCTATGATCTAATTCTTCTCACCAAAACATCCCAGCTAGGCTCAAACTAGCGCAACTGCTCGAACAAATACATCTCAGAAAGTTTAGCTGAAACATGCATCTCCCACAGAGAAACACATCCCAACATTTTTGACAAACTAAAGAAACAGAAAAGGGCTGCCAAACAGCCATCATTATAGATTGCACTACACTTAACAACTACAACTAGGAAAACTATTTGAAGCAAAAATGTTATTCGTAGTATTAATTACTACATAGAAAACTTTTACTAACTACAAATCTACCATATTTTTCCTAAAAAAAAAAAACCACTTTCTGCTCATATAATTTTAGGGGATAGTAAGTTACAGAATCACAGAATCACAGAATTTCTTAGATTGGAAAAGAACTTCCAGCTCATCGAGTCCAATTGCTGTGGAGGGCCCATAGGCCCAAAATAGGCTTATTCATGCTTTGCCTTGGCTGGACACGTTTCTCTGCCCACACCAGAGGTAAACACATTCAGCGAACAGAAACGAGCACAGAAGGGGCACAACAGACCTGGCGCCATAATGCCAGGGCCCAGGTTGTGTAACGTGGTTGTGTAAGCCCACGCGTCTAGCATATGGCCTACCGGGTACAAGGCCTATGCTCTCCCCATATTTGGGGGAGCCAGGCCTGTGGCCCTTGCCTATTATGGTATGCTCTGGTTAACTGTCAAGCTGATTGGTCATTCTGGTGGCCAAGGGAACATTAATCGCAGCCCATATCTGATAAATAGGAGGTACACAGGTGAACAAAGTGCCGGCCTGCCCGCGTGCTTGCTTGCTTTTGTTTTTGCTTCACTGCTTGCTGCTATTTGTCTGGACTGCCTGCCTTTGTCTACGGAGCTCAGTCTCCTGTGCAGCCGTGCACCCTATTGCACGCCCGCTGCCTTATCACTGCCTGGTAAACTCCACTGCCATGAGTTACCGGGCGCAGACCCTGCATTGTCTGCTCGCGATCAGCCTGTGTGGTCAGTGTGACATTGTGCTGAGACTGCACAACATCCTCCCTGCCTGCCCCTGAAAGTCTTCCTGCTAAGACTACAACTCCTGGAGATCATCCAGAGGAGCCAGGGACAAGGCCAGGGATTGTCTGTCTCCTTTCAACAGTAGCCTGGAAGAAATCAAGTCTCAGCGGTCAGTCGGACAGACTTCCACCTGCTTTGGGTACTGTCTGAGTAATAATTATTTGTGAGTAAATGCTTTAATACCTCTGTAATTCTCTACTGCTTTCTGTCATAGAGCAGAAAGAGCTGGGGCCCACCTACTGGGCAAATGGTGTATTGACCCCAGGCAGCATACTGACTGTGGGGATTCTCTCTGTTTATAGTTTGAATGTTTGCTAGTTATTAACAAGTTACTGTTTGATGGTATTCCTAGAATGTCTTCCATAACCGTGTAAGAACAAATATTAATACTAAAATTCAGTGGTTGGGGGTGGCCAGAGTTCACAATATTGAAAATAATAAATTATATACTGTTATAAAATACCAGCTCGCATCAATTAATTTCCCCCTCTCTGCAACACCAATCCCGAGTTTCACACTGACAAGTCCTTGACTCAACCAAAGCCCTCAGCACAACACCTAATCACTATGAATCACTGCGGTTGGAAAGGACCACCAGGATTCAGGAATTACACAGTAGAAAACACTGTCTTGAAGGAAGCCACCAGGATTGCCTCACCTTCTCCAAAGATCATTTGAAAGAACTATTAATGGTTGAATCTTCTAAAAGGAGTAACTGGGTCTGAAAGCTGCTGGATTGCAATGTGACGGCAGCCTGCTTAGGAGACGAATGAGACTATCCTATTGATAAGGTCGCAATCGATCTGAGCCAGACTTTTTAAATTAGTGTAACGTTTCGGCACTTTGGAAAGTGTCACCCACAGCCCTTCCCCGTGAAAAATGCTCCAACTTGTCAGAAAAATGTAATTTATTATTTTAGGCAGAAAATTTGCCTCATGGTGATAGAGTATCACCTGCGCCTTATTTATTTCAAAGCTATCCTTTCATTGAAAGTGATCTTATTTTCCTGAAGATAATATTCAGATCTGTAGTTCCCTCTGTACTTACCCCTACCAAGATGCTCTTTAAGGATCATAAGATCTGCTTGAAAATACAGCTAGTGTTGAGGGTGGTAAGGCACTGGGACAGGTTGCCCTCCATGGGGCCAGATTAGATGGGGCTTTGAGCAACCTGGTCTAGCGGAAATTGTGCCTGGCCATGGCAGGGACTAGACAAGATGATCTGTAAAAGTTCCTTCCAACCCAAAGTACACATTGATTTTTTTAAGGTCTTTGTGATAGTTTGGGTGTTACCTGCCCCCCAATTCTTATGAAATCACCCAGACTAGACTCAGCCAAGCTGGAAATTAGAATGTACAGCTTAGCACAATATACAAGCAGATATTTACAGTATATATACAGCTATAGACAGAAATATACAAGTTAAAAAGGTACTACAGAAACACAACAGCCCTCCCAGAAATCAAAGTCCTCAGGAGGGGCTCCCAACTACCCTTCCACCTCCTTTCCACCCCTCTACCTTACCCCAGACTTTGCCTTATGTTCAAGGTGAGTTTGGAGAATTGGCCAGGGGGGTTAGGAAGCAGAAGGATTAGTTAGACAGCAATTTAGAGAGAGAAGCGCATGCAGCCAAAGCCAGACAGCAATTCTGTTATGCATGTTTGTGTTCTCGTTTTTACACATCTCAGCCAGCCTGTGAGTGCAGTAGATATCACCATTGTTTCCTTTTCACAGCCTATAGTCTAATTCCTCTCACTGAAATATCCCAGCTAGCACAGTCTTTTCAACTTAAACTATTCTATTAAACACTGAGGTTCAAAAGACACCAAGAATTGCTACATTAAAAACCCAACAAGTAAAGAAACAAAACACGAGCAAACTTTAACTTCATCAGAATAAGTGCAGTGATGTTCAGAATGGCCCGGACTTCCCATCAGTTCCAGTCCTTTAGCATGTAGGATTAGAAGGTGAAAAATTAAAAGGACCCCAACCTCATGGAACTTAAAATTAACAAAGGTGAGCGTTCATCTTCAGGGACTTTAAAATGAGGGCTGTTCCTTCATGTTGCAAAAGCACCTTTAGCTTCCACTGTATCCCACTGTGCACAGCCCCTGGCAGGATCTGAAGCATTGAGGGCAATACAGTAATGATGTTCATTTAGGAACCATAAAAAAATGGATTATTTAGAAAGAGAAAGGCTTAAAGGAGTGCCATGGTCTAGCTGATTGGATAGGACTGGGAGATTTGGACTAGATGATCTTGGAGGTCTCTTCAACCTGGTTGATTCGATGATTCTATGATACTTCAGTCTTTTAATGCAAATTGAGCTAACTTTGTTTCATACACTCCATAAAGGCTTGCTGCAAACACAACAGCTTCAGTTAAGCTGCTGCTTTTCAAGTTTCCTGTATGTTTCTGAATACCAGAAAAGGATGAGGTGTGTAGATGTGGCGCTTCAGTTATGGTTGGATTTGATGATTTTAACTGTCTTTTCCAACCTCAATGACTCTACAGTTCTATGAAAATGCCAATGATCAAGGTCACAAGAGGACAGTTTCTGACTGAACTGAGACACTAAAGGAGAGTGATTTGCCATTGGAATGGGCTGCTCAGGGAGGTGGTGGAGTCACCGTCCCTGGAGGTGTTGAAGAGAAGCCCGGATGAGGCGCTTAGTGTCATGGTCTGGTTGTTTGGACAGGGCTGGGTGCTAGGTTGGACTGGATGATCTTGGAGGTCTCTTCCAACCTGGCTGGTTCTATGATTCTATGAGTTCTAATCCTACACACTGAAAACAACTTTTCAGGCCTTTTGAGGTCTAGGCTGGATGTTAGGAGGAAGTTCTTGCCGCAGAGAGTGATTGGCATTGGAATAGGCTGTCCCTGGAGGTGGTGGAGTCGCTGTCGCTGGAGGTGTTGAAGAACCTGAAGGTGATCCAGGAAAGACTGGATGGGGCACTTAGTGCCATGGTCTGGTTGTCTGGACAGGGTTGGGTGCTAGGTGGGACTGGATCATCAAAAAGAGGGATAATTCACCATGGAATAAAACCAAAATGGCACAAAACCTTTGCTTGAAATCTTATACTGGAATTGCTGTTTTCCTGATACTTGATCTTTGCATATTTAACAGTTTCAGCATTTAAAAAGAGTAAGCACAGCCAGATAAGAATGTGTTAGGAGTATATTCCTACTGTCAGATTTATACATGCATATCTCTGAGCATGTCTTACTTAAAACCTAGAAGAATTTCAGATGACATTAAGTGAAAGCACAGCTTATACTGCTATAGCTAGCAATGAACAATGTGCTAAACCCCAGACTAATCTGTTAACATAAGGTAACAACAACTGTAGGCTGGCAAAACACAATAAAAAAGTAACAAAAAAGTACATTTACTAACAACATCTTTTACACAGCTCTGTGTAAACTCTAGAAGATTTTTCTAAGTACTTTCAAAAGAGTAAGCAGTGACAATTAACTTTAATTATAAATATAAATATTTAATTAACAGAAAGGTATGACAAAAACAATTGAATAAAAATTGGACTGTGTTAACATTAAGAGTACAACATTTAATTCCTTAAGCCACAAATTCACAGAAAGTTCTGTAGTTTGGCTGCTAACAGGCTGGGGTTAGAATTAAGCCTCCTCTATAGACATTATTTCAATTTCATCTTACTGTAAAGCATGTGGTTCTAGTTATTCCTAGACAAAGAATTTGATGATCTCAAAATGGACTTGATGATCTCCAACCTGGTTAATTCTGTGATTCTCTGATTTATTGCCCTATTGGTCTAGTCTGGTAAGCAAATTAGAATAGAATAGAATAGAATAGAATAGAATAGAATAGAATAGAATAGAATAGAATAGAATAGAATATGCCTGAGAGAAGAGCCCAACCCCCACCTAGATACAACCTCCTTTGCTGTACCTTGAGACTTACGCTTCATTAGCATGGTAGGTTTTTGCTTGAGAGCAATAAAAATGGATTTTAACTCAAGAACAAATCACATTAAAAAAGCTATTTTGCATGCAAGTCCTATATAATACCCATTCCACTGATACTCTGTTTTGTGTCTTCTCTAAGAAGCAGTGAAACTAGGTCTCACGAGGTGAAGCTAAGCTTCTAAAAACAGTAAATGTTTCTCAAATTCAAACTCAGTTCAAAAACTTTAGAGAATAGTTTCCAGGGAACAGTATATTCCCTTAAAGTCAAGCAAATATTCAAATGACTAGTCAGGAATGTATTGCCTTGCAATGCTCTGAAAGAAAAACACCCAATTTTGAAATCAGCATGACAGGCCTGCTGCTTATGTTTCCTCTTAAATTATGGGAGCCTTAGGTGAAAGACCGTAATTGTAACAGAACATTCAGTGTGTAGCATGAGGACATGTCAAGGGTGTTTGCTGGATGGAGTACTCCGATTTCAAGCAACCATTAGAGCAACAGAAAACCCCACAGTTTACCAAGTAACCAAGGGCAACAGTAAATCCCCTATATTTTTTTTGGAGAAAATTCTGCACCTGTATTATATTGTATCAGTGCATGCTTAATATAAATGGTGTGTTTAATACAAAATGCACACACTCATGACGGAAGTAGGACACTTGTGACCAAACTCAAATGTTTTACTTTAATCCAAGGGTCCCAGAAACATTCTGGTTCCTATTTGTTCCTCTAATTTATGCATCTCCGCTGCTTTCTGTACAGGATCTCAAAGTGCAGATGTTGCAGCACCCATCTGGTTTGCATCCAAATCCCTTCCTGCATCTAACTTTAAAGCTCTAGACTGCAGATAGAATAGAATAGAATAGAATAGAATAGAATAGAATAGAATAGAATAGAATAGAATAGAATAGAATAGAATAGAATCAACCAGGTTGGAAGAGACCTCCAAGATCATCCAGTCCAACCTAGCACCCAGCCCTGTCCAAACAACCAGACCATGGCACTAAGTGCCTCAGCCAGGCTTTTATTCAACACCTCCAGGGACGGTGACTCCACCACCTCCCTGGGCAGCCCATTCCAATGCCAATCACTCTCTCTGCCAACAACTTACTCCTAACATCCAGCCTAGACCTCCCCTGGCACAACTTGAGACTGTGTCCCCTTGTTCTGTTGCTGACGCTACCTCCATAAAATCACTCCACTGCACAGACAAAGTCAGCTACAGTTAACTGAAAAAAACCCCCATCCTATGAAAGTGTAAAACCCAGCAGATTCATCATAGGGGCTCTGTCACTCACAAGGAAGAGGATGTCACTAGACAGGACATTGTGACTCCAAAAGCAGAGCTTTCAAAGTGCATATTCAGAAACCAAGCAGTGTAACTTGCACTGTAGCCATGTGATGAATTCCACCGCCACAAAGCATGGCAAGTTCCTGTTAATCTTGGTGGACTCTGGTTTGCATGAGTGCTTTTGCTCTATTAGGAAAACCTCAGTAGGACTTTCCTGAATAATTTCAGATGGTATTTCATACATACTTCTTCAAGAATGTACAATGTTACTCTTTCAGCTCAGTGAGTCAGATGAAAAAAAAATCACACTGATTTAGGGCTGCATTACATCCCTATTTAGACAAATACACTTATGTCATGTACAGAGGAGAGCAAGTTATCTAAGCATCTGGCTGAGGAAGATACTGGAATGTGAAGCTGGTGAGAGGCCTGGAGCACAGCCCTGTGAGGAGACGCTGAGGGAGCTGGGGGTGTGCAGCCTGGAGAAGAGGAGGCTCAGGGCAGAGCTCATTGCTGTCTGCAGCTACCTGAAATGAGGCTGTAGCCAGGTGGAGGTTGGTCTTTTCTCCTAGGCAACCAGCAACAGCACAAGGGGCCATAGCCTCAAGTTGTGCTGAGGGAGGTCTAGGCTGGGTGTTAAGAGGAAGTTGTTGGCAGAGAGAGTGATTGGCATTGGAATGGGCTGCCCAGGGAGGTGGTGCAGTCACCGTCCCTGGAGGTGTTCAGGAAAAGCCTGGCTGAGGCACTTAGTGCCATGGTCTGGTTGACTGGATAGGGCTGGGTGCTAGGTTGGGCTGGATGATATTGGAGGTCCCTTCCAACATGATTGAATCTATGATTCTATGTAAGAGTCCATAGGACACAAATGAAACCCTGCTTGGAAAACAGTGTACCTGCATCTTTTCTAGAGGGATTATGGTTTATGAGTACTTGATATAATTCAACTGCTGAAAAATGACAGCTTTTCTGAAACCATACAAGTTCTACCCATTGTCACCCCTATCTTGAATTCCTGATCCTCCCTAATATATGTTCTGTTAATTGAAAGTCATAAATGATGCTAGTGAAAAAAATAATTCCAGTGATTTTCGCAAATACAAAAAAAAGCCAAATTAAGTTATGTGAAAGGTCAGGAAAAAGACTGAACATTTTGTCTTAAAAAACACTAAAAGTAAATAGTTCTAATTAATTGAGATGTAGAGCACAGATTAATGCCTCTGAAGGTAAGACTTTCCACAGGCATCAGAATCTCTTCACAACGTGTACCAACAAACTAAGCAACAAAAAAACAGGGTTAGTTGTGGCTTTTACTTTTTCTTGCACTGATACTTAGATGACAGAAGATCTAGATAATAGTTTGCCACACAGCACGGGGCTGCTTTGCTCCTTGCCTATTCATCCCTGTAATCCTAGTAACATGTCCCAAAAGACCTCAATTTACATAAAATGAAGTCAGTACCATTTTTACACAGGTACTCCCAGGCACAACTATGCAGACAAAAGTTCTACAACTTTGGTGCATTTGGTCAGGGATGACAGGCTAATTGGGAGAAACACATGAAAGCACCTCAAAATCCAGCTAGCACTTCAGTGCAATTAAACAGCGTTGCTATTCTGTAGAGACATGGCTTTGATCTTGCACTGAAAAGTGTCCTTCCCTAAAGCTGTTGTTTTGGTACTTTTTTCCTCAGTAATTAGTGCTGATTGTAAAGCCATTGGTGACATGCTATAAACAGAGTATTTTGCTGCATTTGACACAATAACCTTAAATCAGTGTTCTCCTTTGTCTGTATTATACTGGTCTACGACTGGCTTAGCTGCTCCGCTCACTATTAAATGCACAACGTGCAAAACGTGGAAGTCTGATGAAACAAATTATTTAGGTTTAAGAGCGTAAGAGGATACCTCCACCAGTGTTTCTAAAACTTAGATTGCAAAGGAACAGAGAATAGAAAGCAGTATTAGATTATAATTAAACTAGACTGCTCTTTCAGATTTCCTTCTCATTCTGGACTGGAAAAGACGAAATTTGATTCCACCTCTTTTTTTCCCCCTTCTTTCTCCCCCCTCCCCAGCCTGCCATGTGATGCATGCTGAATAATGAACTGAACTCATAATTCTTATTCCAGTCATCTTGACTGCTCTTCTCCCTAAGCTACAATGCTTACACCTATGAATTTACTAGCTGTGTTAGAGACCCCTATGCCGACTTACAGAAAGGCTTTAGGTGTCAATTATGCGTTTTCTCACTTTCTTTTTGTCTTTGGTCATACTGTCACAGCCTTAAAGACACGGCTTTGGAATTAATGCCTCGTTATCAGTAAGAGTCAGTTGCAAAGAATTTTCCCTTTTAAGATGTTTGAGAGGGAAAAAAAATCTATTTCACAAAAGGAATAAACCGAGTGTAGTAAACTACCACAGCTACAAAATCACACATATATCAGTGCCCTCTCAGGAAAGAAAGAACTCTCTATAACACACATTTTGATCTCGGATTTCATCTCAGTAACACAAAGACAAGAACTACTTTATGCACTAATATTCCACTTCAGAGGAAAAATGTCTCTCCATTATTTCTTGGTTCATTTAAAGGAATCTCTCACAGAGATTACAACCTTTCAAAAAACACTCTTTAAATTATTTTCTTTCCTTCTGTTTTTGGTGAATATCAAGTATTGCAAAATTATATTTTGATGACCTAAGCTTCACTCGAGGCACTTTGCTTACACTATAGCTGCAATATTTAGATGACAAGATTCATTTAAGATATTGTTTTTCTATTTAGAAATGAGGCAAAATCTCTTGACAGAGAACCTTTTAGAAAAATCAGTTTCAACCATCTTAAATGTATTTGGGAATCTATCAGTGGTTTTGAGTGGCATGTTGTTTCCATAAAGCTGTCAGAAGAACAATTGGTGATTGCCTTTTTTTTCCTCCTTCCTTTCCTTGTCCCTCTTAATTTCACAGTTCAAGAAATCACCAAGATAAACAAAATATGGAATAGAATAGAATCAACCAGGTTGGAAGAGACCTCCAAGATCATCCAGTCCAACCTAGCACCCAGCCCTATCCAGTCAACCAGACCATGTCACCAAGTGCTTCATCCAGTCTTTTCTTGAACACCTCCAGGGATGGTGACTCCACCACCTCCCTGGGCAGCCTATTCCAAGTCCATTCGAGTCAGAACAAGAATTTGAGACAGAACTTCCTATACTCTCAGATAATAACTTAACCACTACCTACAAAGAATATTCAAGATTTGACTTTTATCCATTTTTCCTAGTTGAACCTGATTTACTTTGTACAAAGTGTCTGCACACTAACACTGTATTTAGTCAGTTGTGAAGGTTAGTGATGTATTTCTGCATCTGTGTTGAGACAATCCCAAGCACAAATCCAGGCTGGGCAGTGAGTGGCTGGAGAGCAGCCCTGAGGAGAGGCACTTGGGGGTGCTGGTGGACGAGAAGCTCAACAGGAGCCAGCAGTGTGCACTTGCAGCCCAGAAAGCCAATCAGAGCCTGGGCTGCATCAGGAGTGTGGCCAGCAGGGCCAGGGAGGGGATTCTCCCCCTCTGCTGCGCTTTGCTGAGACCCCACTTGGAGTACTGCATCCAGTTCTGGGGCACCCTACCAACTCTATAGTTTTCTATTCCCATAGTTTGTCTCTAGTCTCTAGGAAGAGCCACAACTATACAGAGGGAGGATAGGGTAAGAAGGATGAGGGTTGTATTGATTCCAGCTGTTGCTTTGTCAGTCTGTGTGTGGGGCTTGCATCGACTCCCTAATTAAACTGTTTGTTAGTCTACTCTTCTTGTCAAGAATCCTGAGTAGTGTAAGTGAGGAGATGTAGAGAGAATGGCTAGAGGGGAAAAACCTCTCCAAGGCTGGTCCTAGAGACTCCAGTTTTACAGTTTACCTGCCCACCTTACTGCATCCAGTTCTGGAGCCCCTATTACAAGAGGGACGTGGAGATGCTGGAGTGTGTCTAGAGAAGGGCTACAGGGATGCTCAGAGGGGTGGAACCACTCTGCTGTGAAGACAGACTGAAAGAGTTGGGGTTGTTCAGTCTGGA
The DNA here is from genome assembly GCA_013400475.1 of Tricholaema leucomelas. Classification (NCBI taxonomy): domain Eukaryota; kingdom Metazoa; phylum Chordata; class Aves; order Piciformes; family Lybiidae; genus Tricholaema lacrymosa; species Tricholaema leucomelas. Next base: position 71,977 of record WAAF01011121.1, on the reverse strand, counting down.
GAAGAGGAGGCTCTGAGGTGACCTTCTTGTGGCCTTCCACTATCTGAAGGGGGCCTACAAAATGTTGGGGAGGGACTTTCTGGGCTCTCAGGGCGTGACAGGACTGGGAGGAATGGAGCAAAGCTGGAGGTGGGGAGAATCAGTCTGAAGGTGAGGAGGAAGTTGTTGAGCATGAGAATGGTGAGAGGCTGGAATGGGTTGCTGAGGGAGGTGGTTGAGGCCCCATACCTGGATGTGTTTAAGGCCATGCTGGATGAGGCTGTGGGCAGCCTGCTCTAGGGTAGGGTGTCCCTGGGCATGGCAGGGGGGTTGGAACTTGATCTTTGTAGTCCCTTTCAACCCTGACTGATTCCAGGACTCTATGATTAGAAGAGAGTGAGAAATCCAGCTCTGGAATGATATACAGCAGAAGCTTCCCTTTCTCTCTTGATCATACAAACAGCTAAAAGGAATAATCAGTAAAAAAAAAAAGTAAACCAGCACGAAACAAGTGTCCTGTTTGTTTTCTTTCATAACATTAATTTAAAAAATAGTATTTATGTGCCTTCTGTTTAAAGATTTGAAAAAAAACCCAAACAATTAATTCAGATTCTCATAGCCAGAGCACCTGTTAAAAGAGCGGGGGATTGTGAATCCCAAAAGCAATCACGTTGCTCTCCTCTGTTCTATACTTTACCCAGTCTTTAGCCCAGTATTCTTAACCTCTCTGAGACAAAATTCACCCTGCTGCAAATATCTCTTTGATATTCTATTTGGATTCTCAGTTTTGCGAACCCAAAATTGCATCAATGACTGAAAGTGTTCAGCTGAGACCAAAATGGCTGAGCTGAGCTTGTCAAACTGAAGTAACACTGAGCTTCACTCAGCCATGTGCCACTGGAGCAGAATCACAGCCATCCCAAAATATGCCAGGTAATTTTGGTATTGTTTCCACCAAATAATCCTACACAGACTACAGTCTTACAGTAACATTTAATGACATAATTAGATACTGAGAGAGTGAATTGCCATTGGAATGGGCTGCCCAGGGAGGTGCTGGAGTCACCGTCCCTGGAGCCCTGCTGGGGGGGGCTCCAGAACTGAGTACAGTACTCCAGGTGGGGTCTCACAAGAGCAGTGCAGAGGGGGGAGAATCACATCTCTCGACCTGCTGGCCACACTTTTCTTGATGCAACCTAGGATACAGTTGGCTCTCTGAGCTGCAAGGGCACACTGGCAGCTCATCTTGAGTTGCTCATCCACCAGCATCCCCAATCAGGGCTGCTCTCCAGACAGTCACTGGCCAGCCTCTATCAGTGCCTGGCATTGCCTGATCTGAAAGTAATGCTTCTGTTTGCTCTATGTAAGAATACTGCTCGTTGTGTGTGGTGCTTCTTTGTTCATTGATGGTGTTTGTTAATGGCCTCACAATAAGTGTATCTGAACAAGTTACATACACAGCTCTGGATGATTTACCTCTTCATGATTGTTTTATTTTACTTTAAACACAATCCATGCACTGGGCAGGTACTGGAAACTTTTACTCAGGTCAGAAAACAGAAAGGTGGTGTTGTAGTAGAGTTATTTGTGACTTGCATATGTTCAAATAATGATGTAATCTGAGGGACAAAGATTTAGTAAGATGAAAACAGAGATGGTTGTGCTTACAGGTCTGGAACTCAGTAGTTGACAGTAATTGTCACACACCTTGAGGACTGTGTCCAGCTTTGGGCTCCTCAATTGAAGAGAGATGTTGAGGTACTGGAACATGTCCAGAGAAGGGCAGCAAGGCTGGGGAGGGTCCTGGAGCACAGCCCTGTGAGGATAGGCTGAGGGAGCTGGAGGTGTGCAGCCTGCAGAAGAGGAGGCTCAGGGCAGACCTCATTGCTGTCTACAACTACCTGAAGGGAGGCTGTAGCCAGGTGGAGTTGGTCTCTTTTCTCAGGCAACCAGCAACAGAAGAAGGGGACACACTCTCAAGTTGTGCTGTGGGAGGTCTAGGCTGGATGTTAGGAGGAAGTTGTTGGCAGAGAGAGTGATTGGCATTGGAATGGGCTGCCCAGGGAGGTGGTGGAGTCACTGTCCCTAGAGGTGTTCAAGACAAGTCCGGATGGGGCACTTAGTGCCATGGTCTGGTTGATTGGCCAAGGCTGGGTGCTAGGTTGGACTGGATGACCTTGGAGGTCTCTTCCAACCTGGTTGATTCTATGACTCTATATGCAAACTTCAAGCAGTAAGACTTCAGAGGTCTGTTCTCAGGGTTGAAAAAATGATGATAATATCGCTACATTTGAAGAAACATATTCATGTTAGCTCAGAAGTAATTATTCCATCTACAAGCTTTGAATGAGCAACTGAACAGCCAACTAAACACTTATATTTAAAAAAAAAAAGACAGAGCATTTTATATTGAGATTACTCACAAAAAGGCAGATTGTATTAGAGCCTAATCCTGCACCTTCTGACGTCAATGGAACTCTTACCATTGGTCTCAATGGGATAAGAAGAGCGCCATTAAAATATCATTTTAAATTCAGGCAGTCTTAATTACACAATGATGGAATGATTCATTCAATTGTTCAATTCATAACATTTTCGCATTTATAAACATGATTAAAACAGCTCTGAAAGAATAATTAAGTTCTAGGGCCATCTTCTGAAATAACCTTTGCCTATTAACTGGAGTAAGAAGCATTAGAAAGAAAAGTAAATGGCGTGCATTTGGTTGGGAAGAAAGAATTGCGTCACTGCTAATAACACTGATGCTTACATCCGTGTGATCAACAAAATCAAACACTTCAGTGGCACTGTGGTAGACACTGAGACCAAGGCCAAATTCTAGCATTAGAAATTGCCTGCATATATGAAAAGAAGGATGATGTTCTCTCTTTCCCATATGTTACTACCCAGTCCAGGTGTCCTCAATGAAGAATGCTTGATGACCATCAAGCACTTCTCATAACACCTCTCTGTCTCAACTTTAGTCAACTCTACCTACCAACACCCTGACTTTGAGGCCGGTTGACAGTCACAAACAATACTCCTACAACTTAACCAGACCACAGATTATCCTTCAGAGCTGTGCAGTATTTCAAGGTTATTTGCCCCCTGCCTTGCTATAGTCAAAACAAATTCAAAAAGGGGTAATTCTATGTGTGAAGAGAAAGTTAATAATACTAAGATAAGAAAAAACCACAACGAATCCACATTATTATCTACATAGTAAAAAAAAATGATGATGATTTAACCTAGCAAATGTGCTTTTTTCTCAGGCACCTGGCACGCTGTTTTTAACTGGATAGGAGGTGCTTCTCCTGGTACGAACGACTGAATTACGCAATCTAAAGCATTAATCTGCACGGATTATTGGCATTTAGTCTGGGGTCTTTATCAGAATCTCACACACTAAAAAAAAGTAAGAAAAAAAACTTCACCCAGATCTCTAGCACTGCAAGCAGACCGAAAGAGACTAATGAGGACTCACAGAGCTCAGTAGTCCACACACTCTTGCAGAGTCAAAGCACCAGTGGTGCTCAGCAAGAACTGTAACAAAGCACTGCAGGGCACAGTAAGATGAGTTCCCTACTGGGACCTACTGAGGTGCCCCCTGAGGGAAGGATTACATCAGCTAAAAGCCAACTGAGTCACAGAACTGATAGGCACTAATGACTAGAAATGATTGACCAAATACTGTGAAATGTTTCATGCTACATTCATATAGTAGCAAATTAATTCTGCCATAGCATCAGTACCCTGGAAGACACTAGAAAAAAAATCGTACCATAGAATCGTAGTATCAACCAGGTTGGAAGAGACCTCCAAGATCATCCAGGCCAACCTACTACTCAGCCCTAGCCAGTCAACCAGACCACGTCACTAAGTGCCCCATCCAGGCTTTTCTTGAACACTTCCAGGGATGAAGAGTCCACCACCTCCCTGGGCAGCCCATTCCAATGGCAAAAGCTCCCAACTGCCCAGAAACAACAACACAGCTACATAATAATAACAATGAGCTAGTCAACAAATGAGTATCATGTGATTACCAAGAACCAAAAAGCAGTCAGGTGTGTCACAAAGCCCTTCAAAGCTTCTTCTCTTTTTCACCAGGACCTTCTAAAGAGTTTTAACAATGCAATTTAAATCTCACAAGCCATATTGTTTTGGATGGTTAAGTAAGACACACAGTGCATTTTGCCATTTTTCCCAGATCCCAAACCTGGTGATCACTCAAGCCCACAGCCTGATAATAAATCCAGACAGCAGTTTAAAGATGAGGCTTGTTTTGGTGGAAGTAATTTTCCATTCCTAATTATCATAGAATCACAGAATCAGTCAGGGTTGAAAGGGACTACAAAGGTCATCAAGTTCCAAACCCCCTGCCATGGGCAGGGACACTCTACCCTAGAGCAGGCTGGCCACAGCCCATCCAGGCATGAGGCCTCAACCACCCCCCTGGGCAACCCATTCCAGCCTCTCACCACTCTCATGCTCAAGAACTTCCTCCTCATGTCCAGGCTGAATCTCCCCACCTCCAGCTTTGCTCCATTCCCCCTAGTCCTGTCAGTCCCTGAGAGCCTAAAAAGACAACTCCAAGATCATCCAGTCCAACCTATCACCCATGCTCCATCCATCTGATCATCCTCATGGCCCTTCCCTGGACATGCTCCAGCATGTCCACATCCTTCTTGTAATGGGGGCTCCAGAACTGGATGCAGTACTCCAGGTGGGGTCTCACTAGAGTGGGTACTCTAAGTCATGTATCCTGCCTACATGGATAGTAGGTTTATCAAGCCCACTCCAAGATACAACATCCTCAGAGTAAGCACTCTCTAAATACTGAACAGTGTTTTTTCACTAATACTTCAAGGTGAAATATAAAAGACTGTTTAACCTCTATTTACGTAAAAAGCAGAAGAAAAATAAGCCCAAAATGTCATCTGCTGTACTGAAGTATCCCTGCAGAGAAAGGAAGAAAACTCCTCAAATAAGCATCAGAAAGAAAGCTACTGTGTGATAAGCATCTATGACTAAGCTGTAATATCCTGGCACATGTAGCACCACTTCACAATTAAAGCCTCCAAGAGCACACAAATGCGTTTCTAGTTTGCATCTAACAATTTTCTAATGAAAAACACCTTTATCTATAAAAACAAATACACTGCACTACGGAAAACCCTTGAATAGCTAAGGAATGTCCTGCATCACCTTATTAGCACCCACAACAGGAAAGTATGATGGAAAAAAGAAACTGCCCACTCTCCTCTTATGGGGACTGTATTTACTGAAAAACAACATAAAACCTTTTGGAAGGTAAAAAAGAATTTGAGGTCTGTGTTGCCATGCTTTAGGTTCCACTATTTGTTATTCACTCTTCTTTTAGGACCTGTGGCAGTGAACTGTGAATGCTGCCCTGGCTAGAGATTTAGACATCTCAGTGTGCTTGGACTGCTAGTATGAAACATGTTTTGATAAGCTTTTTTACTCTCTTATGTATTCCAATCATTCATGTTGGTTTTATTTAACCAACACCACCAAATACCACCAAATGTTGATTTTGCACATTTAAATTGTATTCCTCATTTCTAGGCAAATGGTGGCTGATTAAAATGACAGAGATGCAAATAAAGATTTAGAAAATATGCTGTGTTCTAACTTAAAAAATGTTAAAACTAAGCTATGCTTTGGCTAGACCATGTACTTGTTTAAACAAATTTCTGGTGATAGAGAATGCAATCCTGATTACAAAATGGATGACCAATTATACAAACAGGACATCTTTAAGACAATTATTTAGAATCATAGAATCAACCAGGTTGGAAGAGACCTCCAAGATCATCCAGTCCAACCTAGCACCCAGCCCTAGCCAATCAACCAGATTGTTGTTGATGAGGCACTAAGTGCCTCATCCAGGCTTTTCCTGAACACCTCCAGGGACGGTGACTCCACCACCTCCCTGGGCAGCACATTCCAATGCCAATCACTCTCTCTGCCAACAACTTCCTCCTAACATCCAGCCTCAACCTGCCCTGGCACAGCTTGAGACTGTCCCCTTCTTCTGTTGCTGGCTGCCTAGGAGAAAAGACCAACCTCCACCTGGCTACAGCCTCATTTCAGGTGTTTGTAAACAGCAATGAGCTCTGCCTTGAGCCTCCTCTTCTGCAGGCTACACACCCCCAGCTCCCTCAGCCTCTCCTCACAGGGCTGTGCTCCAGGCCCCTCAACAGCTTTGTCGCACTTCTCTGGACACCTTCCAGCATCTCAACATCTCTCTTGAATTGAGGAGCCCAGAACTGGACACAGCACTCAAGGTGTGCCCTGATCAGTGCTGAGTAGAGGGGCAGAATAACCTCCCTGGTCCTACTGGCCACACTGTTCCTGATACAGGCCAGGATGCCATTCCATTTTGTTCTCTCTTGGCATGCTCCTGTTCCTGCTGCTCTTTATTTTACAGGTGGCCATCAGTGCACGAGGTGGGCAAACCCACTGCCATCAATCTGGTCGTGTGTATATATATATATATATATATACACACATCAAATCTTGTTTTCGCTTCCCTATACCTCTTTGTAACTCCCCTACCTCAAATACCTTTTATTTACTGTTAAAGTTTTCTCTTTTAACTTCTAAATCAAAGTGAGACTAGGTATATAGTTGTGCGTTACCTTTTTCTCTCTACATCTAATTCCTATTCTTTGAAAAAAGGGGGGGAGAGGGAAAGGCATCCTATAAGTTGTTATTGGTTCTATTTCTGATATTTCAGTCTCTGGGAAATTTTTGCTAGTACCGAGACAATATCTTGAGTAGGAAAGGACTCTTAAAGACAATTGAGTGCAACTGCCTGCTCCTCACAGGACCACCTGAATCACAGGACCGACAGCATTGTTCAGATGCTCCTTGAAGTGACAGGTTTGGTGTCATGACCACTTCCCTGGGCATTGTGTTCTAGAGACTGACCACTCTCTGTGAAAAACCTTTTCCTAATGTCCAATCTTAATTTCCCCTTGATGTAGTTTCATTCCATTTCCCTGTGTTCTTTAGTTCTACCACTGGTCAGCAAACAGAGATCAGCACCTCCCCCTCCACAGCCACCTCTGAAGAAATAGTAAACTGTGATGAAGTCACCTCTCAGCCTTGTCTTCTCTGGTCACCCTCATCTGGACACACTTCAATAGTTTGATGTCTCTTTTTTTATATAGAGATCTTCCAAAACTTTCAAACAATACTCAGAGCAGGGCCATGTCAGAGTTTTTATGAGACTATCCACCTCTACACACACACAAATACCCAAGAGAGATTTTGTGAGGGTACACAGACACACACACGCACATAAACACATATAGATATACATGCCACAACAATGATCACTGATGTGATGGGTTAGTAGGTTAGTAAGTTCTCCCCCCAGACAAAATTTACCAGACTAGTAAGATAAAGCTGTATTTCACAGGAAGCTAAATCTACAACCATATATACAAAATATATTTACACGTGTTTACAATTACATTCAATTTAGAAATAATACAGAGATCAAATCTTCACCCCTGGACAAAGCAAGCCCAGAAGGGGCCAACATCACCTTCTTCTCTCCCCCCAGACAGAAAAGCAGCAAGGCTCACGTGTTATCAGTAAAAGGTTAGTACACAGTGTGGAAGAGTCACAGAGGCAAAGGAACAGTGGGAGAGCCAAGAGCACGAAATTCTGTATACACTGCTGTTCTATCCCTCTCAGCAAATCAATCACTGACACAGACTTTATCATTAGTATTCTTTTTACAAACAATGCCCTGCTCATTCACTCTATATTCAAAAGAACTTCCAGAAAGTTCCTCTCATTTGTAATTCAGAACCAAAATAGAGCATTAGCTCTTGAACTGCTACAATGGAGAACTACCAGCTCTAAACAGTTCACTCTAGGTAATGGGACTTGCCCAAGTATTACCACGACGGGAAGAACTGCATGATCTTGCATTCCCATCCCGTGTTCATCATAGCTGTCACTCCTGTGACCTGGCACAGGACAGCAATCAACTGATTCAGAAGAATTTGAGATGTAATGCCCATCAAACCCACTTCCACTTCTTTAAGCAGCAGCTTCTTGACTCCTCCTCAGGCACGGTTGGGCAGACCTTACTGTTTAACTCTTGGAGCTTCCTTCCGCTTCAACCAACATAGCTCTGAGTGTAAACTGCTTGAGTACAAGTTGAGAACTCTTCTCACAACACTTAGCTTCTCCTCTAGGTATTCTAAAGATTGTTATCCAGTTTTGCAGCTCTCGTAGCCATCTTAATCCTTCTGTAGTTTATCCCTGTCTTCCTGCTTTTGACCATCCCTTCTGCCACCCATGCTTTTTCATTTTTTGGCTTCCATAAGGTATCCTTTGAACTGCTTCCTATTCCTTCTCCCTTCCCTTCAGAGTAGCTTTGGCTGCTCAGCTTTAGAAACAAAGCTTTCTTTGTCATGATAACAAATTGTCAGAGAAAGGGTTACAGCCACCAAAGACCAGACAAGTGCTCCACTTGTAATCACAACGGCCAGCCCTAGTCCAACCCATAAATAGGGGCAGTAGACAAAGTAGGATGGGTGCAACACCGAAGCACTTCTCTTGGTTTGTTCTTTGTTCTGTGGCTGTGGTAGTTCAGGTCAGCTCAGGCAGCAGGCAGAAGCCTAATACTAAAGAGGTTTCAGATTCTTCACTCTTTCAAATTTTACAAGCCTGTATTAGCTGCAGTGCTTCAAAGATCTGTAACTTAGATTACCTGAGTGAATGTTCCAGAGGAGGGCAGTCTCTGATACTACGACCATGCTCTTCTAAATGTCACGTTTCTCTTCCAAAGTCTGCAGTTGCCACACAGCATTGTGAGCAAAACACATTGCAGAAAGAACTAGTTTCATTTCTGTACTGTTCTGCACAGTAATTAATCATGATGACCAGCACAAAAGGGCTAGCCTGTGATTCTGTGAAATATTAAACATGGCAAAAATTCAGTCCTAAAGCTGCTGTTTCTTAAGAGGCTACATGAAGAGATTGTCTTATGAACGGTTAAGATATTGCACTAAGAGAGGATTCTATCTCTAAAGAAACATCTAACTGACTTCCGAGCATAACATGTAAGAATGCATTCTTACAACCAGAAATGCTTCTGAAATGCCTAAGTTTCACCCACCTCTCTTTATTCCAAATTCCTAGCTGACTTATGGACCCTGCAGAAAACATTTCCATAAGTTGATCTTAATTTCCACATGTACTGATTATCACACAGTTCAGAAACAGACCACAATCCGTCTTCCCATCGTACTTCATGAGTTTCTAGAAAACAGCCTAAGTGTACAGAACAGATGATGAATTACACCAACCTCCTGCACAACCATTCTAGTTACAGTTCTGTCATATTTCCATTATAAAACACCTTAATATTCTACCTACACCAGGCATAAATTATTAGATGTACAATTTGTGAATGTGTGCTAGTTTGAGCCTAGCTGGGATATTTCAGTGAGAGGAATTAGATGACAGGCTGTGGAAAGGGAACAATGGTCATGTCTGCTGCACTCATAGGCTGGCTGAGATGGATAAGAACAAGAACACAAACACAGATAACAGAGTTCTGCTCTCTGTCTTTGGGTCTGCTCTTTTCTCTCTCTAACCTAACCTGCTTTCTCTGTGACTAATCCATCTGCTTCCTAATCCCCCTGGCTGACCCTCCAAACTCACCTTGAACATAAGGTAAAGTCTGAGGTAAGGTAGAAGGGTGGGGAGAAGGTGGAAAGGTGGTTGGGAGCCCCTCCTGGGGACTCAGGTTTCTGGGAGGGCTGTTGTGTTTCTGTATTACTTTTCACCTTGTCTATTTCTGTCCACAGCTGTATAGACTGTAAATATCCGCTCGCATATTGTGCTAAGCTGTAAATATAAAGCTTCATTCAGTTTCCAAAGTGGCTGAGTTTAGTCTGGGTGATTTTTTTAAGTGTGGTAGGGCAGGTAACACCCAAACCATCACAGAATGTTAGCTTTTAAATAATCAACAGACACCTACACAGCACCTAGCACATCATGAGGTTAAGGAATAAGCAGTATCAATACAAGACAGATGAATGCTAAAACTCCATCTATGATGCTGACATACTTCTGATTCATCAAATATCTTTCCACCTTCATTGACTAACAACTTTCCTCCTGTTTTTGATGCAAGGAGATCTATGCACATAAATACAGGACCGAAGCTAAGCTGTTCTGAGGTTCCACACCTAAAGGGCACATCTACAGAAACTGAGTAATGCCTAAGTAACATCATGAGGCAGAAGTCCCATTATTGATAAAACATCTGCTGCTTGTAACATGTTGGGACACAGAAGGCTCTTGAAACAGGTGAGGTCATACAACCTTTGTTGTAAGCATACTCCTAGAAAGAAAATGAGTTTACAAAACATTCCAATAACTTACTAAATTTTAGTGGAAAACATTCAAAAGGGAGACATACAGAGATAATCTACACAAAATGCCTACTGATATAGTTTACTATCACAGACTTCTCTCCAGAACACTTAAGAGTTTGTCTTGAGTTCTGTAGCTGATGTATCATGGAATTAAGTTAAATGGGGATTCTGTACTTGAAATTCAAATCTTGGTTAATTAATAAGTGATAAAAAGGTCATGTTTTAATTTCTGGGTTAGTTGTCCCAGTTACTACAAGTCTTGCAAAACGTTATCTATGCAGCAGCTAAAATCACACGAATATGCTGCATCCTCATTAAAAGCAGAGTCAACTCTTACTGGATCCTGGAAAAAGGTATTAGGATGCTGACACACTTGAAAAATAAAGTAATATAACTACTTAAGTTTTGGTCCATATCCACTCCAGACAGCTGTGTCACAGAAACAGACCCAGACAAAACAAACATGTAGTAAACACTGCACAGTCAGTTTTAAATATTCAGTATGCTATAGTGAAGGTGGCTAAAGATACAGGCTTGGATGAAGAACTGGATGGATAAAGAACTGGCATGATGGCTGTGCCTAGAGACTGGCTGTCAATAAGTCCATGTCCAAGTGATAAGAGGAGTCCCTCAGGGATCAGCTCTGGGACCAGTCTTGTTCAACAGCTTTGCAGGTGCCATGGACAGAGGTATTGAGTGCAGCCTCAGCAAGTTTGCTGACAATACCAGGCTGTGTGGTGCAGCAGACACACTGGAGGGCAGGGATCCATCCAGAGGGACCTGCACAGGCTGCAGAGGTGGGCACAAGCCAAGCTCATGAGGTTCAACAAGACCAAGTGCAAGGTCCTGCAGCTGGGTCAAGGCAATGCCAAGCACAAATCCAGACTGGGAGAGCAGCCCTGAGGAGAGGAACCTGGATGTGCTGGTGGACAAAAAGCTCAACAGGAGCCAGCAGTGTGCACTTGCAGCCCAGAAAGCCAATCAGAGCCTGGGCTGCAGCAGGAGCAGTGTGGCCAGCAGGGCCAGGGAGGTGATTCTCCCCCTCTGCTGTGCTCTGCTGAGACCCCTCCTGGAGTACTGCATCCAGTTCTGCAACCCCGATTACAATAAGGATGAGGAGAAGGGCCAGGAGGATGTTCAGAAGGCTGGAGCAGCTCTGCTATGAAGACAGACTGAAAGAGTTGGGGCTGTGCAGGCTGGAGAAGAGGAGGCTTCCAGGTGACCTTCTTGTGGACTTTCAGTATCTGAAGGGGGCCTGCAAAACAGCTGGGGAGGGACCTTTTAGGCTCTCAGGAAGTGCCAGGACTGGGGGGAATGGAGCAAAGCTGGAGGTGGAGAGAGCAGACTGCATGGGAGGAAGAAGTTCTTCAGCAGGAGAGTGTTGAGAGCCTGGACCTGGTTGCCCAGGGAGGTGGTTGAGGCCCCATGGCTGGAGGTGTTTAAGGCCAGGCTGGATGAGGCTGTGGGCGGCCTGCTCTAGGGTAGGGTGTCCCTGCCCATGGCAAGGTGGTTGGAACTGGCTGATCCTTGTGGTCCCTTCCAACCCTGACTGATTCTGTGATTCTGTGAAGATCACACAACTTAATTGTTTTTTTTTAAAGTGTGAGACAATAAATGACAGCATTTAACACATTCAAGATTTAAAGCATGACACAAAGAGTTATGGTTCCTCACTCCCACACTGCCCTTCATCCTTCATCCTATATATATATAATCAACCAGGGAACTAGAACAAATGAACTTAATTTTGGAACTAGCACAAATTAACATGAAGAACACTATAACCCACTGTGTCACCACAGAGGTACAAAACAATTCCTTCTCACAGAGTTTTGTAAACAGCAAGTTTCTTTTTAACTGCATGGACAATTTTGAATCAAAACTGTCAAAAAGGAAATGGCTGAAAAATAAACCACTGCACCCCAGTTTCACATGCAACTAGGACTACCCATGTGAAAATGGTTTATCTTATAGTCTCATACCAGGATAAAGACGACTGACAAACTTCAGTGACCAAACTAATTGAAAAAAGATGTCTCAGTCTTGTGATCAGATTTCTGTTTATGAAAGACTTCTACACCCCTCTGAAGCTGACACGGAAGGGTTTCTAGGGGTGATAAGCCATTTACTTTTGGCATCCAGCTGTTAAGGCACACTGCCAGCTGCCTCAGGAGAAAATTAAAACCCAGTCCATGACTGCTGCTTTTCATGGGCTACCTTGAAGAACAGTCTGACTTGTCTGAAGCTGTTATTCCTTGATATATTGGAGATTGTCCTAGGAAGCATCTCAGTTTGGCCTCCTGAGTAATGCAGTGAACAGCACTACTTAACATGTCACTTTATCAACACCATGACAGCTTTTCCAGGTCTGCAAACAATCAGTTTGCATTACATTTTATTTCTTTGCTTCCAAAAAGTAGAATAGAAACAACCAGGTTGGAAGAGACCTCCAAGACCCAGCTTTGGCCAATCAACCAGACCATGGCACTAAGTGCCTCATCCAGGCTTTGCTTGAACACCTCCAAGGATGATGACTCCACCACCTCCCTGGGCAGCCCATTCCAATGCCAATCACTCTCTCTGCCAACAACTTNTCAGCCTATCCTCACAGGGCTGTGCTCCAGGACCCTCCCCAGCCTTGCTGCCCTTCTCTGGACATGTTCCAGTACCTCAACATCTCTCTTCAATTGAGGAGCCCAAAGCTGGACACAGTCCTCAAGGTGTGTGACAATTACTGTCAACTACTGAGTTCCAGACCTGTAAGCACAACCATCTCTGTTTTCATCTTACTAAATCTTTGTCCCTCAGATTACATCATTATTTGAACATATGCAAGTCACAAATAACTCTACTACAACACCACCTTTCTGTTTTCTGACCTGAGTAAAAGTTTCCAGTACCTGCCCAGTGCATGGATTGTGTTTAAAGTAAAATAAAACAATCATGAAGAGGTAAATCATCCAGAGCTGTGTATGTAACTTGTTCAGATACACTTACTGTGAGGCCATTAACAAACACCAACAAAGAAGCACCACACACAACGAGCAGTATTCTTACATAGAGCAAACAGAAGCATTACTTTCAGATCAGGCAATGCCAGGCACTGATAGAGGCTGGGCAGTGACTGTCTGGAGAGCAGCCCTGATTGGGGATGCTGGTGGATGAGCAACTCAAGATGAGCTGCCAGTGTGCCCTTGCAGCTCAGAGAGCCAACTGTATCCTAGGTTGCATCAAGAAAAGTGTGGCCAGCAGGTCGAGAGATGTGATTCTCCCCCCTCTGCACTGCTCTTGTGAGACCCCACCTGGAGTACTGTACTGAGTTCTGGAGCATGCATTACAAGAACGATATGGACATGCTGGAACATGTCCAGAGAAGGGCCATGAGGATGATCAGAGGGCTGGAGCACTTCTAGTATGAGGATAGGCTGAGAGATTTGAGGTTGTTCAGTCTAGAGAAGAGAAGATTCTGAGGAGACCTTACTGTGGCCTTCCAATATCTGAAGGAGGTCAACCAAAAAGCTGATGGGGACTTTTTAGGGTGTCAAGTAATGATAGGCCTAGGGGGAACGGTGCAAAACTAGAGGAGGGCAGATTTAGATTATATGCTAGAATGAAGTTCTTCATCATAAGGGTGGTGAGAAAATGGAACAGGTTGTCCAAGGACGTGATGGAAGTGTCATCTCTGGATGTAGGGCTGGGCAACAAGGCGTTCCTGCCCACAGTAAAGAGAGTTGGAACTGGATGATTCTTGAGATCCCTTCCAAGCCTGACAATGCTGTGAAATCTGCATTAAAAACCATCGCTATTCATAGCAACTGTTATTTCAGTACTCCCCTCAAGTGTGTTTGCAGTAAACAGAAGTAGGACTGTCGACACCAGTCTGTGAACACAGTGTATGAAGACATTCAGCTTTAGTAATTTTTTTCAGCTGCTAGAAAATCCTAAACCAACCTGTTTTCTCCAATGCCAGACAGATTGCTACCTCAATATAGATCATCTGTTTGTAAAAAACCCCTGTGTCCTACAATACTAGAAATTTGCTTTCCTTGCCAGTTCAACAAACACTTTTCTATTTGACTAAATCTTAAGGCAAAAATATGCCAAGAACCATTTAATCTCTGGAAAAGTGTTCCATTTTTGGTAGCCTATCACAGAACCATAGAATCAGTCAGGGTTGGAAGGGACCACAAGGATCATCTAGTTCCAACCCTTCTGACATGGGCAGAGACACCCTACCCTAGAGCAGGCTGCCCACAGCCCCATTCAGCCTGGCCTTAAACACCTCCAGGGATGGGGCCTCAACCACCTCCCTGGGCAACCCATTCCAGCCTCTCAACACTCTCATGCTCAAGAACTTCTTCCTCACATCCAGTCTGAATTATCACAATTACCAGACTGCTTATTTGATAAAATCATTGATTTTTCAGTTTAATGTACTGTTTCCCTAGAGACTATGAGATATTGCAGTGATTAACTGAAAACACTGTTGACCAGTTATGCTACGATTCCACCTTGCAGCTTTATTTAAGAGGTTTGGGCACATGCTGTGACAGCTGTTTTTTTTCCTGCCAAGAAAACCCACCCCAAAACCAACTGGTCAAAAAAAAAGCCCCAAATCCATAACCCCATCAAAACCAGAATTAAAATTCTTCAACATGATCTTTTAGGCACTTGAAATGAAAAAATGGTACAAGAAAGGTTTCATTCTTGATTAACTGTTTCCTTTTGTATTTGTTATCTTCCAGCTTTCATCTGTCTGCATACGAGTTCCTTGTGAAAATTAGTAAGGTTCTTCCACTATTCTTGACTGTAACACAAAGACATTCCTTTAAAAGCATCTTACCATCCTGACCTATAGAAGACTTTGTTCAGTGTGCACTAGGACTAGGAGATTATATATTAAAGCACTTTGTTACATATGAAATCAGTCAGCCCGTTGCCTTGCAGATGATTCCTGATATAGTGCTGATTCAGAAGGGTTGGATAGCTCCATAGTTCTTTTGGTTTGCCTACTTAGGAAAGCTATAGCAAAATATTAATTTAGTAATTGTACTTTATGCTTCATTAGCTCATTCAGTAGACAATTATCCTGCATCTTGAAGTATTTATAATCAGTCTTGTCCCACACATAGAGAACATAAAGCTTTTAAAGCTCCCTGAATAGCATATGGAAAGTACTAGGAACAATAGAGGATGTGTAGTTTCCATTATGTAAGCAGCAACAGATAAAAATAACCCAAAACATCAATTTTTTTATCCCTTTTTTTCCTCCTAGGCAGAACTAGAATAAAAGGAAAAGTGACAGCAGGCAGTTTTGGAATCTGTCTTCCATAGTAGGTAACAAAACTGGGAAGACAATTAAAAAGCAGAGGAGTAGGGCAGATGACACACTAAAGAACAATTTAATTATTTTCACCCAAGTCATATTTTATACCTCCTCCTCCACCTCCATCCTTCACCTCCCTTTAAATACCTCCGACTTCCTCAAAACGTTTCTTTCAATCTCTGCCTCTATTTCTCCATAAGGCTTGATTCTGGCCTTCTGATGTCAAGCCAGAACTTACTCTGACAAAGCAAGCTAAATTGCACTTTTCAGTAAGTCCTTGATTAGACAGGTATTGTCCATCTCAAAACCTGTATAATTTGTCCTTTCCACCAAAAGTAGTTAAAAAGAAAACTATCAAATGGCATTACCCACACAAAGACAGGGTGAGAGGAAGTCAAACGTGTGGTAATAGTGGGCAGGAATGAACAACCTAACTGAAAAATACTCAGTGCATGAAGACTTGAACCTAAGCAAATGTTATACTTTGCACAGGAAACCATGAAATCATGACAGACAGGCTTGGATGTTTTATGTCAAGGCACAAGCATTTCAGAACTGTGCTACCACTGCAATAAACAAGAAGGTATAAAGATGTGAAGAAAAATTTTCAGGGTTCTTCCAATTCCACCACTTAAAGCACCCTTATCTTTCAAGTGAAAAAAAAACAAACCCACAGTAACTTACTTCGTTATTAACTTTATTGCAATTCATCTCTAAGTCAAAAAGCTATGAAAAAGGAGTAGTCTTGGCCCCATAGTTAATGCAGATCTTTACATGAAATGACATATTTCATTTTTAAAGACCACAGAATGCAGGATGAATGACTGGTTTTGCACCTTTATAGGGTAGCTGACATCTGGGAATATGAAAATGGCATTTCCCAGGTACAAAATATCATGGTCTTTCTTATGAAAACTGTCTGCTTCTTGCTATCATGGGCTCTAATGCTTAGCTATTTTGGTGGCTGAGAGGAATTTGATAAGCTCCAAATACTTCAAGCCATCTATGATATCCAAAAGCAAAACTCCAGGAAGCCAATTTCTACAAAGCAGAAAAAAAAAATAAATTCCTCTCTCTGATGCTCATATTTTTTAGTCCTGTCCTGGCGACTTCTCTCTGAGGAATGCTTTTTGCAAAGCTTCTTACATTAGGCTGTGTCCATTTTTCTTTCTGAAGTGGTGACTCTGGAGGTCAGCCTTTCTAATTTGAAGTTTAAAGCAGGTGTGTATTTTGTGCATGGTTTTCCCTGTTTATTTGCTGTGAAACAGTTTGAAGCTTACCTGTGCCAACAGGAGAGAAAAGATGACTCCTGGATCTTGCAAAGATTTTTTCCCAATATTTCACATCTTCTTATACTAAGATTTCCTTTATCCATGAAACAAACTAGAAAGATGCTTTTGGCTCTCTGTTTGAACTAGCAAACATATGAGTTTGTGAGCTTCCCGTATCAGACCACTTTTATATCCAATTTTTATTTTCAGTCTTCATTTTCCCTTTAGAATGTCACTCTATTTAAACTTCATAAGAGCAATCCATACTTTCATAATCAGATAAAACATCTCCAAGTATATTATGCATATACAAATGAACCTATTTTCCCACCTAACTTAGTCTTATGTATGTTCAGTCTATCTCTTCTTCAGTAAGAACAAAGAATTGGTGCCAAAGATACTAGACAGAGCAACAAGTATTTTATCAATCAATATTGCTTTCTTGGTGCTCAGATGCTATTTGTATAGACAGAACTGCTTAAAAATGTCTGTTAGCTAATTACACTTTTAAACTGACAACACTGTTACTCACAAGGAGCTAGCTATCAGCTTTCATGTGCTAGATGACACAAACAGTGTTGCTGGAATCTGCTTGAAAGTTCTACGGCCAAAAGCTAAGACAGTTTCCTGCAAATATGCAGGTATCAGTGGCAAATTAGACAGACTGTCATTGGAAAGCAACAAACACAACAGCAACAAAATCAGTTGAGAGGCAGCAGGAATCCTGACTCTACGCTGCATACTTGCTAAACAACAATGTGTGTAAAGGTGCTGTATGCAATGCCACTGTAAACTAAAAACAGACACGCACATCTATTATGATTTCCAGTCTAACGACACAAAGAGATTCTTATCTAGCCACACAAAGTCACTTATTAAAATAGAAGAGTTATGTAGGTTGGAAAGGACCCTTACAATCATTGTGTCCAACTGTAAACCTAACACTGCCAAGTCCCTCACTAGACTACGTCTCCAAGCACCACAACTACACGTCTTTTAAACACCCCGAGGAAGGTGCGATGGTACACCTCCTTGACTTCAGACAGGCTTTTGACACTATCTCACACAACATCCTTATAGAATAGAATAGAATAGAATAGAATAGAATAGAATAGAATCAACCAGGTTGGAAGACACCAAGATCATCCAGACCAACCTAGCACCCAGCCCTAGCCAATCAACTACACCATGGCACTAAGTGCCTCAGCCAGTCATTTCTTGAACACCTCTAGGGACGGTGACTCCACCACCTCCCTGGGCAGCCCATTCCAATGCCAATCACTCTCTCTGGCAACAACTTCCTCCTAACATCCAGCCTATACTTCCCCTGGCACAACTTGAGACTGTGTCCCCTTCTCCTGTTGCTGGTTGTCTGGGAGAAGAGACCAACCCCGACCTGGCTACAACCTCCCTTTAGGTAGTTGTAGGTTCCCCCTGAGCCTCCTCTTCTGCAGCCTAAACAACCCCAGCTCCCTCAGCCTCTCCTCTTTAGGAAAGTGGACTAGATGAGTGAACAGAGGTGGATTGAGAACTGGCTGAATGACAATGCACAGAGGGTTCTTATCAACAGTGCAGGCTCTAGTTGGAGGCTTGTGGCTACAAATGTTCACCAAGGGTCAGCACTGAGTCTAGTCCTGTTCAACATCAATGACCTGGGTGAAGGAACAGAGCAAGGTTGCTACTGATACAAAAGTTAGGTGTTTAAGGCCAGGCTGGGCGAGGCTCTGGTCAACCTGATCTAGGGTAGGGTGTCCCTGCCCATGGCAGGGTGGGGGTGGAACTAGATGATGCTTGTGGTCTCCTCCAATCATGACTGATTCTATGATTCTAAAACTGGGAGGCTGACACGTCAGAAGCTTGTGTTGCCATTCAGCAAGATCTTAAGAGGCCGGGGAGTTGGGCAGAGGGGAATCACAGGAAGTTCAACAAGGCCAAGTGTGGAGTTCTGCGCCTAGGGAGGAATAACCACCTGCATTGGAGTGGGCTGCCCAGGGAGGTGGTGGCGTCACCATCCCTGGAGGTGTTCAGGAACAGCCTGGATGAGGCACTTAGTGCCATGGTCTGGTTGACTGGATAGGGCTGGGTGCTAGGTTGGCCTGGATGATCTTGGAGGTCTCTTCCAACCTGGTTGATTCTATGATTCTGTGATTCATTAGTACAGAATAGGGGGCTGACATGCTGGAAAGCATCTCTGTGGAGAAGGACCTGGAACTCCTGGAGGAAAACAAGTTATTGTGTTTTAGAGTCGGCCAGCAGCTCAGCTCCCACACGGCTGCTCTCCCAACTGCTTCCACCACCATTCCCTGGTGGGACAGGAAGGAGAAATTAGGAGCAAAACAAATACAAAGAAATACCAGATATGTCTATCTCTGCCATCCCAGTAGAGGAAGGGAAAAGGGCACGGCAGTGCAGAAGAGCCTGGAAGGAGAACAAAGGAAGAACTGGAAACAGGAAACATCCCCACATCACAGGTCACAGTCTGAACTCAAATCCCTTCCACTTTTTTGCCTTGGCCAGCCCTTCTTTTAATAGCGAACATGAAGTCAGCATAGCATCTAACACCCATCCACTGATTCAGCTGGCTATCCTGGCTACCTTCATTCCCAGACTGTTGTTAAGGAAACCAAAAACTTGACCCCACCCTAGCCAAACTCCAGACAAAGTTCACTACAAGTCAGCAACGTGCCCTCATGATCAAGGCCAACAGTATCCTGGGGTGCATTACAAACAACGTGGCTAGCAGGTCGAGGCAGATTCTTCTCTGCCCTGCTGAGGCTGCACCTTAAGTACTGAGCCCATTTCTGGGCTCCCCAGTTCAAGAGAGACAGGTGACTACTGGAGTGAGACTAGCAAAGGGCCAGGAAGGTGATTAAAGGACTGGAGCATCTCTCCTACAAAGGGAGGCAGACAGATCTGGGGCTTTTTAGTCTGGAAAAAAGACTGAGAGGGGATCTTATCAAGGCATAAAAATACCTAAAGCGTACATGCCACAAGGATGGGGCTGGGCTCTACTCAGTCATGTCCAGTGACAGACAAGGTGCAACAAATACAAACTAGAACTCAGGAGGTTTCACTTGAACTTGAGGAGAAACTTCTTTGCTTTGAGGGTGACAGTGCATTACAACAGGATGCCCAAAGATGTGGAGTTTCCTTCTGTGGACGTGCTCCAGCAACTCAGTGTCCTTTGCGTAGTGAGGGGCCCAAAATTGAACACAGTATTGTACAGGGTTTGGCTGAGATGGATTTAATTCTCCCCAGAGCATCTTTTGTAGTGCTGTGTTTTGCAGTGCTGTAGCTGGGTGCTGATAACACCAGCTTGTTTTGGCTATGGCTGTCCTCATAGGCCTAAGTAGGCCAAAATATGGTTGTACATGTCCTGGCTTGCCCAGACATGCTCTTCTGCTCTCCCTCTCTCTTCTTTGAGGAGAAGCAACCGCAGGAAAGAGGACAAAGAACCTAGAGCCACTGAGTCTAAAGGACCCTGGCTTGCCCAGACTTGTTCTGCTCCTGTTTACATCCTGTTGTAAACAAAGCACACACACATGGCTTGTGCCTGCCTCATGCAAGGCATGTGGTTTTCCCACATTTGGGTAAAGCAAGGCTATGGCTTCACCTGATATGGTCAGGCTTGGCTAACTGCCATTCTGATTGGCTATTCTGTGTCCAAAGGCCCATTAGTCTTGGGCTGTAATGATAAAAAGAGATGAGCAGGTAACACAACGTGCTCTGCTGTATCCACGCTTGTTGCTTGCTGCTGCCATAGTTCCTTTTTATCCTGCTCTGTGCTTCTGACAGTGATTCTGCCATTGCCTTCTGCAGCATTATGCTTTGCTAAGCTATAAGCTATCTCTGCCACAAAGAGAAAAACCTTAATACTCTGGGTTTGTCAGTCTGGAGACTGATTTGAGTTTACCAGGAATAGGCACCATATGCCTCCACGCGATAGGTCTGCATATCTAGTGTGATATCAATGCTAAGTCTGCACATTGCAAGACATCCTGCCTACACCTGCCAAGATGAGGTCTGGAAGGGATGCACAGATCATCCAGAGCAAGCAGGATAAGGTCACAGATCGTCTGCCTCAGCACACTGTGAAGCCTGGGAAGAATCAGAAGCCTCAGCAGTTGACAAGGCATCAACAGAAGTCTTTGAAAGTGTTTGGGTAGTGCCTGAATCTGTAGCTAGCCCTGTGAGTCAGGAGATTAATGTTTGTGAGTAAATATTTAAAGCCTCTCGTAAGTCACCAATTGCCTTCTGCCTTGAAGCAGAAAGGCGCTCACTGAGGCCACCTAGTGGACAAGTGGTATAATTCACCACAAGAACCTCTCTTCCAGTTAAATGAGTTAAATGTTTGTATTTTTGCTAGTTATTTCTTAAACATTCTAGATCCTATATGATTGCCTGTATAATGTTTCCATGACTGTGTGAAGAACTAATTATTATTAAAAATTAGTGGTTGGGTGTGGTGAGAGTTTTGAATAGGAAAATTTAAAAACTATATTAATTTTGAAAATACTATTTTGGAATCCATTAATTACCTCTCCATTACAAGGGCTCAGCCAAACACCAAGGCTGTGCTTTTCAAAAATTGTCTACCCCCAAGAGTAGGCAGAGGGATGGGCAAGATCTTGGCTCAAAATGACCAAGGGGGTATTCCATACCCTATGATGTCAGAGATAAAAGCTAAGTGAAAGAGCAAAGTGTGAAAGGCACTCACTGATGGTGTCTGTCCTCTGAAGCAACTGCTACACACAGAATCATAGAATCAACCAGGTTAGAAGAGACCTCCATGATCATCCAGTCCAACCTAGCATCCAGCCCTAGCCAGTCAACTAGACTATGGCACTAAATGCCTCATCCAGGATTTTCTTGAACACCTCCAGACACAGTGACTCCACCACCTCCCTGGGCAGCCCATTCCAATGCCAATCACTCTCTCTGCCAACAACTTCCTCCTAACATACAGCCTAGACCTCCCCTGCCACAACTTGAGGCTNCATCCAGAGCAAGCAGGATAAGGTCACAGATCGTCTGCCTCAGCACACTGTGAAGCCTGGGAAGAATCAGAAGCCTCAGCAGTTGACAAGGCATCAACAGAAGTCTTTGAAAGTGTTTGGGTAGTGCCTGAATCTGTAGCTAGCCCTGTGAGTCAGGAGATTAATGTTTGTGAGTAAATATTTAAAGCCTCTCGTAATTCACCAATTGCCTTCTGCCTTGAAGCAGAAAGGCGCTCACTGAGGCCACCTAGTGGACAAGTGGTATAATTCACCACAAGAACCTCTCTTCCAGTTAAATGAGTTAAATGTTTGTATTTTTGCTAGTTATTTCTTAAACATTCTAGATCCTATATGATTGCCTGTATAATGTTTCCATGACTGTGTGAAGAACTAATTATTATTAAAAATTAGTGGTTGGGTGTGGTGAGAGTTTTGAATAGGAAAATTTAAAAACTATATTAATTTTGAAAATACTATTTTGGAATCCATTAATTACCTCTCCATTACAAGGGCTCAGCCAAACACCAAGGCTGTGCTTTTCAAAAATTGTCTACCCCCAAGAGTAGGCAGAGGGATGGGCAAGATCTTGGCTCAAAATGACCAAGGGGGTATTCCATACCCTATGATGTCAGAGATAAAAGCTAAGTGAAAGAGCAAAGTGTGAAAGGCACTCACTGATGGTGTCTGTCCTCTGAAGCAACTGCTACACACAGAATCATAGAATCAACCAGGTTAGAAGAGACCTCCATGATCATCCAGTCCAACCTAGCATCCAGCCCTAGCCAGTCAACTAGACTATGGCACTAAATGCCTCATCCAGGATTTTCTTGAACACCTCCAGACACAGTGACTCCACCACCTCCCTGGGCAGCCCATTCCAATGCCAATCACTCTCTCTGCCAACAACTTCCTCCTAACATCCAGCCTAGACCTCCCCTGCCACAACTTGAGACTGTGTCCCATTGTTCTGTTGCTGATTGCCTGGCAGAAGAGACCAATTCCCACCTGGCTACAGCCTCGGTCTGACTCTCTGCAACTTTTGTCCTAAACCTCTGGAATCATCTTTCATATAAAGCACATTATGTTAAGAAAAGCTTTAAATACGATGCATATGCACTTTTGTTGCTAACTGACACATTTTTTTTTGTTCAGCCTTCACCTGCAAAATAAATAATTTAATCATTGCAGAAATAAGGCTGACTTAAATGTTCAAATTTGGGATGTGAAGGGGTGTGATTATTAAAGGCATTCTTATTACTACATTTCCAGTAGTAACACAGAAGCCGAATGAGTTGGGAGTTAATATTATTTGGTCTCACCTCAGAGCTTCCCATGTCACAGCCCACATTCCCCTGGCTGAAACTACATCCTAATTCCATGTAGGTCAGTAAAAATGCCCAAGTGATAAAATCCATAAACCCCTCTTCTCCTACTCCATTACTTCTATGTGAGACATGAGAAGGAAGGCAAGGCAGAGAGGAGCTGGTATGGACTCACCACAGTCTCTCACTCCCTCTCTCACTGCACCCTTCAGGGGCAGAGAATTAGAGGAGTCAGGAGTGAGGAAAAGGAGGGTGTGGGGGAGGGGAAGCGGTATTTTAATTTGTATCTCGCCATCCAGCTCTGTAAATTAGATTAATTTTCCCAAGTCGAGTCTCCTTTTGCCCACAGGTGATCTCCCAGACTCATAGGTTTTCCGTCTTCTTTTCTCCAACTGTCCTTTTGAAGGAAAGGAGTGAGGGGGTGGCTGTGTGGGCACCTGCCTGCTGGCCGCCTCCTTCCCAGCAGAAGGAAGCCACAGCCATGCTGTCTCCTAGGCAGTTGATACATGGGCCTGGTAAATCGTGGACTGAGGTTGGGATGTGTTGCTGTTGTTGCTGTGTGGGGCTGGCCAGGTCTGCCTCTGGGAAGGGAATACCACAGCAGTCTTTCCTTCAGGAAATCACTTTGAGGTCAGGGTGAGGGGCTTTTGGGATCTTGGTGGACAAACAGCTGCCTAGTCTGAATAAATAGGAGTTCTCTCTCTGAGTCATTACACCCCGTGCCTTTCACAGGCACCAGGTTACTTCAAGCAGCAGTGCTCTCCCCATCTTTCTTTGTGCTTGAAACTGTGCTTGAGATGATACTGTATGAGTAAAAGGTCTGGAAAATAAACCCTGTGAGGGGTGCTGGCAGCTCCTGCACTGGCTGCCATGTGAACAGGTACTGGGGACTCCATGTCCTGCTGATAATGCTGGGTGCCCAAGGTGAGGCTCCTGAGCCCATGGGCATGCAAAGTGGCTGCTTCATCTGAGGGGTGCCAAGCAGTGTCTGGCTGTGCAGCTTTGAGAAAAGAAACAGCAGTTTGCTGTAAACTCACAGACCCAGCTGCAACAAACCTGGAGGGATGTGATTTTAATGCTATCCCATGGTCTGGCAGCTTTTTTTGCAAAGGAGAGTTTTGTGCAGGAATTCTTGGGAGGACTGGATGAGGCACTTAGTGCCATGGTCTAGTTGATTGGACAGGACTGGGTGCTAGGTTGGATTGGATGATCTTGGAGGCCTCTTCCAACCTGGTTGATTCTATGATTCTATGACACAAGAGACTGCTATCTAACTTGACCCCTCACACAGAATGCAGTGGTTTGGATCTTAGCTTTAGAAGAGATTTAAAACATTAGAAAAGTGAAAAGAGAGCAGGTCTAGGTAAGAGGACATCTGCAGTATCATTCTTCATACAAAGTGACAGAAATTCAGGAATACATATTCAAAAGTTGTGGTGGCTATAGTTAACATGATTTTCCCCCACCTCAACATTCTAGAACATAACAGTGAAGGCTGACACTTCCAAAACAGACCACGGTTGCCTTGAGACCATCATTACAATTGAAGGCTACCATAAACTCTGTGAGAAGTGTGTCAGAATTTGAAAGTATTTCAAATGACCAATTGCACTTTTGAAGAGCAGAAACAATCTTTTCTGAGGTCCAGAACAGATCAAGGTCCCAGGTTACAGCAAGAATCCAGAGATACTTTTTTCCTCTAAACTGTGGCGGCACATGTTATTGCTGTGACATATTGGAGTCATTTTGAACTCTTTTTGTTTTATACCCATGCATGCAAAGCTGCTTTTTATTCCTTATGTGATATCATCAGATCTTCAAGATTTAAAGTCTCTATCAGCAATAAAAAAAAAAAAAGAAGCCAACAAGGCTTTCCATCATTTACAATCTGATATGCACCAGCTCCCACTGAACAAGACCTGTCAGTGCTCCATTACTGAGAACAGTAATAAGCTTAATTTTCTCTGTGCAGTTTTAAGACACTTCCCATAGGAATTATACAAATGCTTTTTTTTTTTGTTGTTGTTGTTAAATCTTGATTCAAGATTATGGAGATTTTATCTGCAAACTGTGAGGTGCTTCAAAATCTCTAGTACTGGAATGTTCAGTAATAAGACAAGTGACAATACACAAAATTGCAACTACGATGATGAAAGAATCACCAGCATCTTTTACAAGGTACTGTGCCAGTTTGAGCCTATCTAGAATGTTTTGGTGAGAAGAATTAGATTACAAGCTCTGAAAAGGAAACAATGGTGATGTCTACTGCATTCAGAGGCTTGCTGAGATGTATACAAACAAGAACACAAACACAGACAACGAGAGTCGCTCTCTGGGCTTAGGGCTGAATTTCTCTCACTAACCTAACCTGCTGTCTGTGTGACTAATCCATCTGCTTCCTAACCCCCCTGGCCAACCCTCCAAACTCACCTTGAACATAAGGCAAATTCTGGGGTAAGGTAGAGGGGTGGGAGGAAGGTGGAAGGGTGGTTGCAAGCCCCTCCGGGGGACTCAGGTTTCTGGGAGGGCTGTTGTGTTTCTGTATTACCTTTTACCTTGTATATTTCTGTATACACTGGAAATACCTGCTTGTCTATCGTGCTAAGCTGTAAATATAAAGCTTCATTCCATTTCCAGAGCTGCTGAGTCTAGTCTGGGTGATTTTCCAAAGTGTGGGGGGTGGGTAACACCCAAACATCACAGGTACAGAGAGCAGGATGTGTGGATAGGCAATTTTACCCATCTAAACAAAGAGCTATGTATGTTTCTACCTGAAAAGTACTACGTGATTTCTGCACACTACCTGAAAGACTCAAATTTCCCACCTAGTCCATGCAATTAATCTCTATGAACTGTGGGGGATTGGGCTCTCGTGTGATGGGTGTATCACCAGTTGTCCCGGGTTAGGGTGAATCCCCTGCCATGGGAGAATAAACTCACCACAACACAGACTTTTTATTTTGGAAGTCAGGGAAAGATGAAATTATATTTAGAAAGAGAAATTACTATGAGAGAAGAAACAAACAAAATACAATAACCTTAAGGGAGATGGGGGAGGGGAGAAGTGGCGGCAAAAGCAGCAGCAGCAGCCGAAACAGCAGCCAGGGAAGATAGGCAGGCGCAGCTCAAAGCAGCAGAAGCCAGCAAGGGGCAGATACAAGTTGTGCTTCTAGACATAAAGCTCTTGATGCTCCAATTAAATGATATTAACTTATCCATTGTTGCCATTCTGTGGCCTATCCCTGGAACGTTCACCTCTCCCTATGTCTGAACTAGAAAAATCAGCTCAAACGGCCACACTTCAGTATTCAGTGGGGTTTTTGTTGTGTTTTTTTTCTCCTTTTTTTTTTTTTTTTAAATAGCACAGTGCAGTTATGAGAATAAGACACTGCAAAAGGATTTGGTGCCTGCACATCTCATAGGTATTTTTCAATACTGTTGCATAAACAGTGTTAAATATAAGTGGCACACCTAATTTATATGGTCTGTTTCTCTTCCCTGAGCACAGCACGGCAGAGACAGTAAGTCCTGTTTACATAAAAAATCTTGAACTGCATCTATAAGAAACAGTAACTGATCTGTCCATAAACTACTACAGAGAAAAAGAAAGCAATAATTCAAGTAGACAAAGTGAAATCTGAAGGTATTTTCAATTCTTTCAGTGACAGAGACAAACATCACTTCAAGGATTTACAGACAAAAAACTGGTACTTGAGACTGACNGGTGGAGTCACCGTCCCTGGAGGTGGTGAAGAAAAGCCTGGCTGAGGCACTTAGTGCCATGGTCTGGTTGATTGGCCAAGGCTGGGTGACAGGTTGGCTGGGTGATCTTGGAGGTCTCTTCCAACCTAGCCGATTCTATCATTCTCTGATTTAGATTGATTAAGTATATTGGCTAGTAGGCTGCTAAAAGCATCATGCTTAAAACAGTACCTTTTCCACAGAAAAATCTCTATTAACATGTTTTGCCACTTTCTCTGCCTTGATTTTAAACAGTCTTGTTTGGACCGAAAAAAGAAAGAACTAAGACCTCCATGGAATCATTCCAGTACAAGGACTCAAAGAACTTCTCACATGTGCTGGTGCCACAAAATTCAACACAAAAAACCTCACTGACGAATGTGAAATGAAAATGCACAAATCAAAGAAAAGGGAGTTAAATTTCAGATATCTTAGTGTGCTCATTCTTCCTTAGTATCATCCTTTCATCTACTCCTCTGAGGTATGCAAAAGCCTGAAGCACACCATATTCCCAGCCAGCACTCCTGTGTTCCTCTATGTGGCTAATTTCTTAGAGCTTGGGTACAGCAATGCTAGTTAAGCACTCCCTTAGTTATAACCCAAATTCCCCAAGTTTAGATTTGGAACCAGCTTCCAAACTCTGTTACACTGTTTTTATCACCAATATCAGTCAAGAAAAACTGATGCAGTAAGTCAGACAACAAACCTTTCTGTTGGCAGAAGTGAGGGAGCTGCCTGCAGACTAACAGTAAAGGTTACATTCCACTGTTATTTTCCCCTTCACTGGTCAAAAAAGGTACAAATCTCTGCTTCTAGCAAAATAGCAGGGATTCAGATGAAAAGTGAGTACAGGAGATGTACAATGCATATACTTTGGGATTTGTTGAACTAGATGGGCAACTGTTTTAAGTTAATTGTATCATGCATCATTTTGCTACTTATCATGTGCTTAACTACTCTCCTCTTTCAATTTACATAGCAGAGCTGCTATCAGCAGAGCTAGTGGATAAGGCCACTAGAGCATTTTAACCTGCACTGTTGCTCAAAGATCAGGACTTTGTTTTGTTTGATTTCAAACCACAATGGAACATAGAGAACTTGTGCTTTACCAGAATGAAACAAACACAGCAATATTGAATAACTTTTTTCACAATATCCCCACTAGTTTAAAGAAAATCTACAGGCAACACTGTCAATGACTTTTAATGATTCATCAATGTAACTTGAGCCAGCAGTGTGTGCTTGCAGCCCAGAATGCCAAACAGACATTGGGCTGCATCAGGAGAAGTGTGGCCAGTAAGGCCAGGGAGGTGATTCCTCCACTCTACTCCGCTCTGCTGAGACCTCACCTGCAGTACTGCATCCAGTTCTGGAGCTCCCATTACAAGAAGGATGTGGAGATGCTGGAGTGTGTCCAGAGAAGGGCGGCGAGGATGCTGAGAGGGCTGCAGCAGCTCTGCTGTGAGCACAGACTGAAAGAGTTGGGGTTGTTCAGTCCGGAGCAGAGGAGGCTCCAAGGTGACCTTCTTGTGGCCTTCCAGGATCTGAAGGGGGCTACAAAAAAGCTGGGGAGGGACTTTTAGGCTATCAGAGAGTGACAGGACTGGGGGGAACGGAGCAAAGCTGGAGGTGGGAAGATTCTGCCTGGATGTGAGGAGGAAGTTGTTGAGCATGAGAGTGGAGAGAGCCTGGAATGGGTTGCCCAGGGAGGTGGTTGAGGCCCCATGCCTGGAGGTGTTTCAGGCCAGGCTGGATGAGGCTGTGGGCGGCCTGCTCTAGGGCAGGGTGTCCCTGGCCATGACATGAGGGTTGGAACTGGCTGATCCTTGTGGTCCCTTCCAACCCTGACTGATTCTATGATTCTAACTTCCAAAAAGAAAGCAAATATAATTAATTCCACTATCACTTTTTCTCTAAACAATAAAGTAGTAAGTTAATAAGTTAAAAGGAAACAGTGAAAAAAAAAGTGTTTGTGGCCCAAGGGAAAATCCACTGTGATAAACATGCAGCTTAGCAATGGCTGACTAACCAAGAAATAGAAAGTTGTTTTCATGCATATTTGCTAACATTTGTTCATTTCCAGTTTTGTTAAGTTCCATGTTCATTTCAAATTCAAAAAGAAGACACATTTCTCCTTCTTACAAATACACTACCATGGTAAGATCTGAGTTGTACAGTTATGAAATCACAGAATCAAAACTGACCCAGGAGCTGAGTGAAAGATGTAAGAAGGTCAATGACCAATGCAGCTTGTGAGGTTTAGGTTGAGCACTAGAAAAATAACACGAAAATCTTTATGAGTTCAAGAGTGTCACTGAAACATTGTGCAGGGATGTGCTGGAATCTCTACCCCTGCAGTTGTTCAAGAAACAGCCTGGCAGAACAACACTGAACCTGAACTAGGGCTGAGTAAGTTCCAAGTTCCTAAAGCTCTTGTGTTCCTAAAAGACCATTTAGTTGCATCATGTATAACATAAAATCTGTTTAAATCACAGAATCACAACATTTCTTAGACTGGAAAAGACCTTCAAGATCATTGAGTCCAATCATTACTTTGACACTGACAAGTCCTTGACTAAACCAAATCCCTCAGCACAACATCTAATCCCTATGAATCGCTATGGTTGGAAAGGACCACCAAGACCATGCAGTCCAATCTTCATCCCAGCATCTTTCATCACTAGACCATAGCCTCAAGTGGCACAATGTTTAAAAGACCCAAACGAAGCACTGACATGGACTGAAATAGAAATGTCTGCATAAACCTGAACAGAATAATCCAAACTGCATTAAAAAAAACCCTCCCTATGTAAAAAAAGGGTTCTTTTATATTATTCAAGAATTCCATTTATGTGGTTTAATTCCCTTTCTCTTCAAACAGTTTTGGACGTACTTTGCTATGCTTTTGTATCAGGACTGTTTAGAAGGGCTTGTAGTGGTAGTATGAAGGACAATGGTTGTAAACTGGACCAGAGTAGATTTAAGTTAGACAGAAGGAGCGAGTTCTTTACAATGAGAGTGGTAAATCAGAGGAATGTGTTATCCAGGGATGTGGATGAGGCCCTTTCCCTGGAGACACTGCTGAAACTTGTCCAGAGAAGGGGGACAAGGATGCTCAGAGAGCTGAAGCAGCTCTGCTATGAAGACAGACTGAAAGAGTTGGGGCTGTGCAGGCTGGAGAAGAGGAGGCTCCCAGGGGACCTTCTTGTGGCCTTCCAGGATCTGAAGGGGGCCTACAAGAAAGCTGGGGAGGGACTTTTTGGATTATCAGGGAGTGCCAGGACTAGGGGAAATGGAGCAAAGCTGGAGGTGGGGAGATTCAGCCGGGAGGTGAGGAGGAAGTTGTTGAGTATGAGAGTGGTGAGAGCCTGGAATGGGTTGCCCAGGAAGATGGTTGAGGCCCCATGCCTGGAGGTGTTTAAGGCCAGGCTGGATGAGGCTGTGTGCAGCCTGCTCTAGGGTAGGGTGTCCCTGGGCATGGCAGGGGGGTTGGAACTGGCTGATCCTTGTGTTCCCTTCAAAACCCTGACTGATTCTGTGATTCTGTGATTGAAGATCAGACTTGATGTGCCTCTGGGCAATCTGTTCTATTTGAAGGTGTCCCTACTTATTTCAGGGAGGTTGGACAAAGATGACCTTTGGGAGACCAATCCAACCTGGTGCAATCTGTGAATCTGCAATTAGAAGTAATATGGTCTAACATGTCTAGCTAAAAATCAGGGGCAATGGCACACGGCCAAAGATAGCTGCACAAAGGGCAATCTTCTTGGCAAACTAAAATCACAGTCTCACAGTATCACCAAGGTTGGAAGAGACCTCACAGATCATCAAGTCCAACCCTTCACCACAGAGCTCAAGGCTAGACCATGGCACCAAGTGCCACGTCCAACCTTGCCTTGAACAGCTCCAGGGACGGCGACTCCACCACCTCCCTGGGCAGCCCATTCCAGTGTCCAATGACTCTCTCACTGAAGAACTTTCTCCTCACCTCGAGCCTAAACTTCCCCCGGCGCAGCCTGAGGCTGTGTCCTCTCGTTCTGGTGCTGGCTGCCTGAGAGAAGAGAGCAACCTCCTCCTGGCCACAACCACCCCTCAGGTAGTTGTAGACAGCAATAAGGTCTGCCCTGAGCCTCCTCTTCTCCAGGCTAAACAATCCCAGCTCCCTCAGCCTCTCCTCGTAGGGCTGTGCTCGAGGCCTCTCCCCAGCCTCGTTGCCCTTCTCTGAACACGCTCAAGCATCTCAATGTCCCTTCTAAACTGGGGGTCCAGAACTGAACACAGTACTCGAGGTGTGGTTTAACCAGTGCAGAGTACAGGGGCAGAATGACCTCCCTGCTCCTGCTGGCCACACCATTCCTGATGCCACTTGACACACTTAAAACTAAAATACCTAATTTTAAAGCTATTTTAAGAATGACTATTTTTTAAAACAGAAAATTCAAGTTAACCAAACTGCAATTTTGATGTGAATTCATTATTTTTTGGAAGCACAAAGACAATGTTTGCCTTTCAGACTATTCACAAAGTGAATCACATTCCAATGTCAGCAATAGAATGCTTCTTACACCTGTTGCAGTGTGGTGTTGAGTTTACAGCTTACAAATACAACATGAATGTCTTTGTGTAACTCTTACAGAGGCAAAAATCAAATGCTTATGTCACAACAAGGCTAACCCAGGATCATCACAACTAAAGGTAAGCAGAGTAGAAGGACAACTCATTTAACTTCATTACCCAACACAAAATGTATTGTGGATGCATCTTCTCTTAGCCAAGTTGATAAAAACCTAAGTTATTAGAACTTGTTACTGTTTTTGCTGTTGATTAACAATTTTTGTTTCAAACCAATAGAAATAAAAGGATTACACTGTACCCACTTTTCAGTGTTTGAATACTGGGCCACAGATGCCTTATTTAAACCTAACAGATCATTAATGTATCTACACAATGATGCCTCAGTAATATGTCACACGACAGAGATGCCAGAGACTTAGAATTTGTTTTCATATTCTCCTATCCATTCTTAAAACCATTTAATCACTGAACTATTTTTATGATGCATTTTTGTGCCTCATGAAAAAAATGAGGCTGCAAGGCAGTGTTCATCATATTGCTGTGATACTAGTCATTTGAATTTATTTCTGTTCTAGTGAACTACATTAATAGTTAAGCAGCACTTTCTCATGCATTTAAAGAAAAACGTTGTTTCCAGGTATTCAATTTCTTAGGGCAATCTTTGAGACTACAGAAATGACTACAAGAATAAATTTTTTTTTTTTCTTAAATTCAGGAGCTAAAAATAACTGCATTATTAATACCACCATGAAGCACCGGTGAAGGGAGCTGGGGTTTTTTAGCCTGGAGAAGAGAGGAGGCTCAGGGCAGACCTCATTGCTGTCTACAACTACCTGAAGGGAGGCTGTAGCCAGGTGGGGGTTGGTCTCTTCTGCCAGGCAAGCAGCAACAGAACAAGGGGACACAGTCTCAAGTTGTGCCAGGGGAGGTCTAGGCTGGATGTTAGGAGGAAGTTGTTGGCAGAGAGAGTGATTGGCATTGGAATGGGCTGCCCAGGGAGGTGGTGGAGTCACTGTCCCTGAAGGTGTTCAAGCAAAGCCTGGATGAGGCACTTAGTGCCATGGTCTGGTTGATTGGCTAGGGCTGAGTGCTAGGTTGGACTGGATGATCTTGGAGGTCTCTTCCAACCTGGCTGATTCTATGATTCTAAGGGGGTGCTGTGGCAATCCAAGAGGCTCCTGGATTGCCTAGATGACAGCTTCTTCTGACAAGAAATTAACAGTCCTACTCAAAGGGATGCTGTGGCAATCCAGGAGGCTCCTGGAGTCCCTAGATGACAACTTAAGACAAGAAATTAACAGCCCTACTCAAAGGGATGCTGTGGTGGTAGGCTTGATGGGCCAAACATACGCTTAGCCATGTTGGCTTGCCCAGACATGTTCCCCTGTTCCCTTACTCCTCCTGTGCTGGGGGAGGCAATTGTGGGAGGTGAGGGTGAGAGAATATGGTGAAGCCTGGCAAAGTGCCATTCTGATTGGCCAATCTATGTCCAATGCTCCACTAGCCACAGGCTGGATATGAATAACAGCAGGTAGCACAGGGTGCTGCTGCCACCTCATTCTGCATCTTGAATTTGCCTGGAAAGCTTACCAGGAACAGGCTCCAAATTCCTGCATGTGGTCGGCCTGCAGAGCCAGCGTGACACTGTGCTGAGACTGCACCTCACAAGACATCCTGCCTGCACCTAAGTCTAGAAGTCCTGGAGATAGAGATCATCCAGAGAAGCCAGGAGACAAAGTCTGAGATTGTCTGCCTCTTTTCCCCAGAAGCCTGGGAAGAATCAAGTCTCGGCGGCCAGTAAGATGGAGTTCCATGTGCTTTGGGTACTGCCTGATTGACACTCTGTGAGTAAACACTTAAAAGCCTCTTCCAGTACAACATTTGCCTTTGCCACTTTAAGAAATAAGTGCTCTGGTTTTTACTGCTCCCTGTGTGTATAGATTTCCAACCTGTGCATTTTTTGATTCTGTGAATAAGTTTCTGTTGAGTTTTAATGTTAATAGTTTTCATAGTTATTAACAATTATTGCCTGAATATCAAAATTAATACAGATTATTAATTTTGTATAATCCCTCACAAATGCATTACTGGACCTGTTGGTCACAAATGCATTACTGGACCTGTTGGTCACAAATGCATTACTGGACCTGTTGGTCACAAATGCATTATTGGACCTGTTCACAAATTGTTCCAAGTCAAAAGCAGCCCAAGCCGAATCAGCCATGCACTAGTGCAGTTCACTGTCCTAAGGGGTATGAAGCCCATGAGAAGCATACTTAAGATCCCACATTTTAGGAAAGCAGAATTCCATCTCTTCAAGGAGTTAGTAAATAAGACCCCACGGGAAACAGCCCTCAGGGACAAGGGAGTGGAAGAGAGCTGGCAGATCTTCAAGGATGCTCTCTATAGAATACAAGAGATCTCAATCCCCACATGCAAGCAATCAGGCAAGGAAGGCAAGAGACCACCATGGCTGAGCCTTGACTTGCTGCTCAAATTAAAGGGCAAGCGGGGGCTACAGAGGGAATGGAAGAAAGGACAGGCATCCAGGGAAGAGTACAGGGATGCTGCCAAGTTGTACAGGGATGAGATCAGGAAGGCCAAGGCACAGCCAGTATTGAACTTCACAAGAGATGTAAAGAAAACCAAGAAAGGCTTCTACAGGTACACTAACCAGAAAAGGAAGGCTAAAGATTGTTAGCGAGGCTCAACACAGCGACTCCACACGATTCAGTGTGAATCCACTGGAGACCTTTAGTGTTCATTCTGACTCCATTTATATAGTCTAGAGCACAGACCACACACCTACACATTAGCTTAATGTAGGCAAGCACAACCCAGTCTTTTACATACAGCACACCCTGACTTTCTCATTAACCAGGTGTCCCACTATCTTTCCTCCCCCATGGGAGGCATCCTGACGCCATGCGAATCAAGACCAAAAGGTTATATACTGGCCATTATCATAGAATCATAGAATCATAGAATGGTTTAGGTTGGAAGGGACCTCAAGGATCATCCAGCTCCAACCCCCTGCCACAGGCAGGGACACCTCCCACTAGAGCAGCTCGCCCAAGGCCTCATCCAGCCTGACCTTAAACACCTCCAGGGAGGAAGCATCCACAACCTCCCTGGGCAACCCGTTCCAGTGCCTTACCACCCTCACTGTAAAGAACTTCCTCCTAACATCCAGTCTAAATCTCCCCTCTTCCAGCTTAAACCCATTCCCCCTCGTCCTAACATTACTAGACCGTGTAAATAGTCCCTCCCCAGCTTTCCTGTAGGCTCCCTTCAAATACTGGAAGGCCACTATAAGGTCTCCTCGAAGCCTTCTCCTCTCCAGGCTGAAGAGCCCCAACTCTCTCAGCCTGTCCTCATAGCAGAGCTGCTGCAGCCCTCTGATCATCTTCGTGGCTCTCCTTTGGACCCGCTCCAGCAGTTCCATGTCCTTCTTGTATTGGGGGCTCCACAACTGCACACAGTACTCCAGGTGGGGTCTGACGAGAGCAGAGTAAAGGGGGAGAATCACCTCCCTTGCCCTGCTGGCCACACTGCTCTTGATGCAGCCCAGCACTTCTCACACTGCATATCCACAAGACATAAGCAGCAGTGGGGGACTAGTATCAACGGATGAGCAGAAGGCAGAGATTCTCAACTTTTCTGCCTCAGACTTCCCTGGCAACTCCTCTCCTCATGGCTCTCATGTTGGTGGCCCACAGGATAGTGACTAAGGAGACAAAGTCCCTCCCACTGTAAGCGAAGACAAAGTGTGTGATCATCTGAGGAACCTCAAGACATACATGTCCACGCAACTTGACAAAATGCATTCCAGAGTCCTGAGGGAATGGAGTTGCCAAGCCCCTCCCCATGATAATTGAAAAGTCCTGGCTGCCAGGTGAAGTCCCTGGGGACTGGAAGGAAGGAAACATTACATCCACTGTTAAAAGGGGTAGAAAGCAGGACCCTGGCAACTATTAACCTGTCAGCCTCAGCTCTGTGCCTGGGAAGATCAAGAAAAGATGCTCCTAGATGCCATGCTGAGGCACATGGAGGACAGACAGGTGATTCAAGACAGCCAGCATGGCTTTACCGGGGCAAATCCTGCCTGACTAATCTAAAGGCTTTCTAAGATAATGTGACTATGTCAGTAGATAAGGGACAATCTATGGATGTGATCTATCTGGACTTCTGCAAGGCCTTTGACACAACCCCCCAGAACATCCTATTTGCCAAGTTGGAGAGATGTGGATTTGAGAGGTGGACTGTTCAGTGGATAAGGAATTGGCTGGATGGTTGCATCCAGAGGGTGAAGCTCAATGGCTTTAAGTCCACATGGACAGCAGTGACAAGTGGTGTCTCAAGGGGTCCATACTGGGACCTGTGCTACTTAATAGTTTTATCAATTATACAGACAGGGGAGTGAATGCACCATCAGCATGTTTGCAGATAACACAAAGCTGAGTGGTGTTGTTGATACACCAGAGGTCATCCAGAGGGACCTCGGCAAGCAGGAGAGGTGGGTCCAGGTGAACGTCCTGAGGTTCAACAAGAGCAAGTGCAGGATTCTGCAGCTGGGTCGGAACATTCCTCACTATCAATACAGACTGGGGGATGAGGTGATAGAAAGCAGCCCTGAGGAAAAGGATAAGGAGGTGCTGATGGACATGGAGCTGGGCATAAGCAGACGGTGTGCACCTGCAGTTCAGAAGGCAAATCACATCCTGGGCTGCATCAAAAACAGTGTTACCAGCAGATGTAGAGAGGTGATGCTGCCACTTTGCTCTGGTGAGACTTCACCTGCAGTACTGCATCCAGTTCTGGAGCCCTCAATATAGGAAGGACATGGACCTGATGGAATGGGTCCAGAAGAGAGACACAAAAATGATTAGGGGATTGAAGTACCTCTGCTATGAGGACAGGCTGAGGGAGCTGGGGTTGTTCAGCCTGAAGAGGAAACTTCAGAGAGACATGAGGAGGAATTTTTGCACTGTGAGGGTGACAGAACACTGGAATAGGCTGTCTAGGGTGGGGGTTGTGGAGTCTCCCTTTCTCCAGATATTCAAGACCCACTGGGATGCAGTCCTGTGTGATCTGGTACAGGTGATCCTGCTTTGGTTGGGAGGCTGGACTGGATGATCCTTGATGTCACTTCTAGCCCCTGACATTCTGTGATTCTGTAGTTCCCTGTACTCAACACTGGTCAGGCCACACCTTGAGTACTGTGTCCAGTTCTGGGCTCCTCAATTCAAGAGAGATGTTGAGGTGCTGGAAGGTGTCCAGAAAAGGGTGAAAAGGCTGGTGAAGGGCCTGGAACACAAACCCTATGAGGAGAGGCTGAGGGAGCTGGGGGTGTGCAGCCTGCAGAAGGGGAGGCTCAGGGCAGACCTCACTGCTGTCTACAATTACCTGAAGGGAGGTTGTAGCCAGGTGGG
>WAAF01011121.1:11030-34378 GCA_013400475.1 Tricholaema leucomelas | reverse complement strand
GATTGTTTAGCCTGGAGAAGAGGAGGCTCAGGGGTGACCTTATTGCTGTCTACAGCTACCTGAGGGGTGGTTGTGGACAGGAGGAGGTTGCTGTCTTCTCTCAGGCAGCCAGCGCCAGAACGAGAGGACACAGCCTCAGGCTGCGCTGGGGGAAGTTTAGGCTTGAGGTGAGGAGAAAGTTCTTCACTGAGAGAGTCATTGGCTACTGGAATGGGCTGCCCAGGGAGGTGGTGGAGTCGCCGTCCCTGGAGCTGTTCAAGGCAGGATTGGACGTGGCACTTGGTGCCATGGTCTAGCCTTGAGCTCTGTGGTGAAGGGTTGGACTTGATGATCTGTGAGGTCTCTTCCAACCTTGGTGATACTGTGAGACTGTGATACTGTGATATTAAATGTTTTAGACATTTAAATTAACTCATGTTCTAAACAAGCCAGAAAAAGACGGTGTTAAATACAAGTTTCACAGTTGTTTTTATTAAGTAAATCTACATGTAACTGAAAATCAGAGGTTCTGCTGGGCATGGTATTCTGCACTGCAGTGTGAAATCACAGATACTCTTGAAAATGAAAGATAAGACAGAAATGTAAAATGACAATAAGTTTCTTTGTTGGAGTTGGAGTGGGATTTATCAAAGTATAAAAACAACTGCAGTGAACTTAACCTTCATAAGATGATCATAAATACACTGTTTGTATGTAATAGTTTATTTGTACTTTAAATCAGGTTTGAACTGCTACCAAGTTTTCAGATGTAGTAATTCCATAACTGTATTTGCTGTGTGGTAGGTGACTAAAGAGGCACGCAGCACACTGTTTTCAATACAGAGATTAACACATGCACTGAAGGAATAAGCTTAATGCAATTTTTTTAAAGGTCACATAAAACAAATGCCACAGAAGGGAAGAAGATGGGTCCTGGTCAAATGGAAATTCAGTACTATAACTGTATTTTCTTAACACAGTAAATACAGTAAATGAATAAACAGGAATCTGAAAATCTATCTTGGGCAACACAGGCAGAAGTTGTGGCCATATCAATTTTTGTTATGTAAGAAATACATTTTGTGTTTTGGTACTAAGAAATTAGGTGCATCTTCCCAAAGATTAGCTGAGGCACCTCACTCTAGAGATAAAAAAATACAAAATCAAAT
Organism: Tricholaema leucomelas; assembly: GCA_013400475.1. NCBI lineage: Eukaryota > Metazoa > Chordata > Aves > Piciformes > Lybiidae > Tricholaema lacrymosa > Tricholaema leucomelas. Next base: position 33,230 of record WAAF01011121.1, on the reverse strand, counting down.
CTCATGTACTCAANGGAATGGGCTGCCCAGGGAGGTGGTGGAGTCACCGTCCCTGGAGGCGTTCATGAAAAGCCTGGATGGGGCACTTAGTGCCATGGTCTGGTTGATTGGCTAGGGCTGGGTGCTAGGTTGGACTGGATGATCTTGGAGGTCTCTTCCAAGCTGCTTGATTCTATGATTTCTATGTTTCTATGATTAATAAAGTACTGGCATGTTTGTCACCAAGGAATCAAACTAACAACTCATACACTACGCTCCTACAGAGAAAAAATAAATTTAAACAACAGTGCCTGTGGATCTCTCTCTACAAGACAAACCAAACCTGGTGTACAACATGCCCCATTTTCATAGAATCATAGAACCAGTCAGGGTTGGAAGGATCAGCCAGTTGCAACCCCCCTGCCATGGGCAGGGACATCCTACCCTAGAGCAGGCTGCCCACAGCCTCATCCAGCCTGCCCTTAAACACCTCCAGCCATGGGGCCTCACCCACCTCCCTGGGCAACCCATTCCAGGTTCTCACCACTCTCATGCTGAACAGCTTCCTCCTCATGTCCAGCCTGAACCTACACATCTACAGCTTCGCTCCAATCCCCCCAGTCCTGTCACTCCCTGATATCCTGAAAACTCCCTCCCCAGCTTTTTTGTTGTCCCCCTTCAGATACTGAAAGGCCACAATAATTTTCCACAATTAAAGCTGGAAACAAATGCTGTACAAATCATGGGCTTCTGCTCTGTTCATCTTGGTGATTCAATAGCGAATCTGTGTCCAGCTTCCTCCAGATGGCTATCATACTGCATTATTTTTAAGGCTACAGGTTAAGGAGAACAACCCACCTTCTAGTATGACAAAAATAGTTTGCAAGTTTGTCTTGTGTCATTGCTCAGAGAGAAAATCTTTTATACTGTAGGACAAAGGATTTGCCAACTATATGTTATTTGAGAAATACAATATTGAAGTAATTTCTCTCACTGTATGGGTCTTGAAGATGCACAGTGGTATCCCCAATCAACTTTTACAGGAAACTGCATGGAATTTTAGTGACACTGAGAATACTGATAAGACTTAAAGACAAAATTGGGTTTTGATAGTTATGAATTACATACGGTGCTGACAGACTGTTGAAGGGCTCTTTTATGCTTCAATTATTACTTCTGATAAGGTTTTAATTTTACTTCTTTTTTTTTTAATTAACGATTCCTGCAGGAAACTCCAGAGAAGTGGCTAAAGTTATTTATGCACTCCCTGAACACTCTTAACAGAACCAAAGATATCCTCTGACAGGGTTCTAATTGCAAAAGACGTAAGTATAGAGCTATCTTGCCTCTCATTAACAATCCTTTCACTTTCATAGAATCTTGGAATCAAACAGGTTGGAAGAGACCTCCAAGATCATCCAGGCCAACCTAGCACCCAGCCCTATCCAATCAACTAGACCATGGCACTAAATGCCCCATCCAGGCTTTGCTTGAACACCTCCAGGGACAGTGACTCCACCACCTCCCTGGGCAGCCCATTCCAATGCCAATCACTCTCTCTGCCAACAACTTCCTCCTAACATCCAGCCTAGACCTCCCTCAGCACAACTTGAGACTGTGTCCCCTTGTTCTATTGCTGGTTGCCTGGCAGAAGAGACCAGCCCCCACCTGGCTACAACCTCCCTTCAGTGTCAACAAGATTCCTTAAGGTAATAAAATTAGCTGCCAATACATAGAATGGTTTGGAAGTAACCTCCAAAGGTCATGTAGCCCAATTCCCACGCAGTGATCAGGGACATCCCCCTTTAGATAGGGTTGCTCAGAGCCCTGTTCAGCCTGACCTTGTATATGAAAAATTACTCCAAGCTAAAACAACAGTATAAAACATAAAAGAAATCACAACAAACCAGTTGATAAACATCCCTACAAAAGCTGTATGCCTTATATTTTCCCCCCCTAGGTAGAGGGAAATGTAGAGACTTTCTGAAATACAAAGAAGACTGCAAACTGTCACTCTGCACACAGTAATGCCGTTTAAATGGAGGAAAGAATAGCAACTTATATTGTGCACTGATGCTGTACTAAACTACACAAAACTCACAAAACTCCCTAACTCACCTTTACTGCTAGAATAAGCTTTCACTGATCCTTATAATTGCCAGAGTGTACACTGAAATATTTGCTTCACAGTTCTGAAAGAATGAGCATTTATTGTAACAGCAAACAAAACTGCTTCATTAGCTGCTAGAGACTTTGCCAAAAGAAGTACCGTGAACGCATTCAACAGACTGCTCATCACCTACTTACTCTTCAAGTAATTAATTCTTACAGCCTACTGGAATTGAAGTTGCTGCCTATTTACAGAAAAAGAACCTTAAAAGTAAGCAAAGAACCTCAAAATTTGGTATGGAACATTGAAAGTTCTGCTGATTTACTTTGTTGAGGTCAGCTGTGCGAGAGACAATGCTTTTGTGGAAAGGAAGAAAAAGCCAATTCGTAAGAAAGCAATAAACATATTCTTTTTCTTTCATACATAACAACAAACACCTAAAATAATTAGATAGTCTAATACCACCACTTTTTATACACACAAACATACACATATACATAACAAACATGAGGCCTTGGTCCTTAACATTGAGTATCTCTTGGAGGTCTCTTCCAACCTGGCTGATTCTATGATTCTTCCACAGGTATAGACATAGTTCTCGGTGTGATTATTGTTTGCATGTATCAAGTCCTTAAAAGAGTATATATGCACAGGATAGGAAAACCTTAACAGAGAAAGGCTGATTCTGAATATAATTCTAACTTAGAACTCAATACAGCAGCAACTCAAAATAATTTTGAAAGAGAAAGTGAAAGTTAGATTTGTTTATATTATATAAATTAAATCCCTTTTAACTCAGAAATGCATTTATTATGTATTCCATTCTGTCTATGCATAAATGCTGCATTTATCCCACAAAAAAATGTATTTCCCTTCTGACTACTGCTGCACAACATACATGGTGTTTTAAAAATAGATTTCAAAAGGATAAAATTAGTCAAGAAATAGTTTTGGTGAGATCACGCACTAGAGACGTTTGCTAATCCAAGTGATAAGCAGAAACAAAACATTCCTTTATGAAGAAGTACCCAGGGGATGCTTATTCCTTACATGGCAAATGCTAAATATTGGAAAGAAAACTCAAGTGAGTCTCATAGGATTCCTCTGTATTTTTCAGAAGGAAGACCTGATCCCCTGATAAGTAAAATATTCTATTTTTAAATAGAAGGCACAAACATTAAAATGTTACCACCGATCAGAACCTTGGAAAACAACTTCAACGTTGCTAGCTGTACGTGACTTCTCAAACAAGAACCCATATCTCATTCATGAAGCAAAATCCTCAGTTTACAGTTTTGTCTTGTGATAGTTGAACTTGATTCAGTATTGTTTTATTTCTCCAGATATGTTCTTGTTACAGCTATGCTCCATCTGTAACATCTTAAAATAAACCCTACATCATTCTAGTTTGCTGAAACTTGGTTTTTTTCTTCATTTCATCAAATATTCTCACAGAAGAAAAACCTTAGGGGGGAAAAAAACTCACGTGCCCTCAGAGACACTACATATGTTAGCAAATGATGAAATACAAAAAGGAATATTCACAATTTTAGAAGATAAAAAGGCCAGGTACCTAGAATGCTTTTTCAATAGTAATAATACTAAAAGCATCAGCTAAAAAAACCACAGTTCATCTCGGGTTCTCATGCCAGCAATTTAACCTGAAAAGCTTTGTGCAATTACTTTACTGCTCGAAATACAGACCTTTAATGTTTGGTGAAATCTAGAATTATTAGGTAATAGAAACTCTACAAGACAACTATTAAGTCAGCTGTCATTTTCTGCAGGGTACTTACAGGAATCACTATGAAGTAAACTGAACTGTGATAAAGTTTATGAGATAATACTGAGCTGTCCTAACTGCACTCTTCTTAATGATACCTGAGATAGCCTGTTTTGTAAAAACTCTTCTAAGTGATTCATCACAGAATCATAGAATCAACCAGGGTGGAAGAGACCTCCAAGATCATCCAGCCCAACCTAGCACCCAGCCCTACCCAGTCAACCAGACCATGGCACTAAGTGCCTCAGCCAGGCTTTTCTTCAACACCCCCAGGGATGGTGACTGCACCACTTCCCTGGGCAGCCCATTCCAATGCCAATCACTCTCTCTGACAAAAACTTCCTCCTAACATCCAGCCTAGACCTCCCCTGGCACAACTTGAGGCTGTGTCCCCTTGTTCTGCTGTTTGTTTCCTGGAAGAAGAGACCAGCCCCACCTGGCTACAACCTCCCTTCAGGTAGTTGTAGACAGCAATGAGCTCTGCCCTGAGCCTCCTCTTCTGCAGGCTGCACACCCCCAGCTCCCTCAGCCTCTCCTCACAGGGCTGTGCTCCAGGCACCTCACCAACTTTGTTGCTCTTCTCTGAACACCTTCCAGCATCTCAACATCTCTCTTGAATTGAGGGGCCCAGAACTGGACACAGCACTCAAGGTGTGGCCTGACCAGTGCTGAGTACAGGGGAAGAATAACCTCCCTTGTCCTACTGGCCATGCTGATCTTGATATGGACCAAGAAACGATTGGCTCTCCTGCCCACCTGTGCACACTGCTGGCTCATCTTCAGCTACTATCTATCAGCACCCCCAGGTCCCTTTCTGCCTGGCTGCTCTCAGCCACTCTGTCCCCAGCCTGTAGTGCTGCTTGGAGCTGTTGTGGCCAAAGCCATACAAAGTGCTGGTTCTGAACATATGCCTCTTCAGAAACTTCTTTTTTTTTTTCAAAATCTGATTCTTCTTTTAAGGCAGTAGTGGTGTTTGGTTGTTTTGGGGCTTTTAAAAAGCTTAGTGGAAGCTCACAATTTAAAGCTTGACTTAAATGTATTTCCTGTACATTTAGACCAAAAACCACTGGTCTATCTGCTTTTCTGAACCAGAAGTAAAGCATTAGAGACTTTTATCTTTCAGTACTATTAAGATTCAAAGTAATTAATTGTAAATTTATACAACATTACTGCAAAATCAGACCCATAAAAGATCTAGCTGTATTTTGAAAAGCCAATAAAAATATGTACAGTTACAGTTTAAAGGTGGTGTCAAGATTTTAATGTGCAAATCAAGGACAATAATGTGTTTCATCCTCAGGATTATCAAACAAAAGAACACAGTCACGCACAGCTGTATGCTCCTACTCAGTTAAAGCCTCACATGGTCTTCAGGTGCTAGATAGTCTTGGTGGGGCCTTCATATACATGTGAAGTTATTAGTTTTCTTAAGACCACAGAAGTGGTCTGAAGAACTCTTGGTGGGGCCTTCACATACATCTGAAGTTACTAGTCTTGAAAAGACCACAGAAGACCACAAGCTTATACTTCTCAGCTCATTTCCTCTATTTACCACAAATACAAAGATGCAGAGGACACGAGGGTTTGAAAAGCCTCTGTGAGGTTTTCCTTTCTAAAAGAGGGGCAGTTTCCTTAATAAAGGATGCTTAACAACAAACTAAGCTTGCAGCAGTGTAAGTTGGTTCTACAAAGAGTTCTTTGCAGCAATACATACACTGACTTTCTTACCTTTAACCAGAGATATCTTTAAGTATGTCAAACACTTTCAGTGCAGTTCCTGGTTTTATGGATAAGACTTTTGAAGGATTTTATCTATACATTTCCAACAGTTCTATAAGAAGAGATATGTAGTAGAGCTCAATCATCACAAAATCAAAGGTACAGGTGCATTACATACCATAGTCAGTGATCTTACAGGACACTAAATACAGCTCTTTCAGATTCCTGCCTTCTTTGGCAATCACCTCCACACATCTGGAAGACACATAAAGTAAAACAACAGTTAAAAAACGATCACTTTTAAACACCAAAAGCAAAATACACAAGTGCAGAGTATTTTATCTCAACTTCATAATTTTGTGAGTTGTTCCATACCACTCACTCGAAATGCATATGGCTACATTTACACCCTGGAGGAAAAGTATTATTTTACACTGAGTTCTTTGACATAAATATTCCCATAACTCTGAATATAGGAGTTGGCTGAAATATATACAAGTCCTTTGGAAAATAATACAAATGTGAACTTCCATTTCTGTCTTACTCTGTGGTTCTGAAAGTTTCTATTGCAAGATGTAAGCTTTGGGAGTTTTCACCTTGGTAATAACTATAAATGCATTGTCATGACAAAACAGAAGGAAATTTAATGTTAAGCTCATGTTTGTGTATCTTCAGTGATTACTGCAAAAGTCAGTGTTCGACAGGTCATGCAATGCAACATTCCACTGGTGTTGCAGGAGATGAGCAGACAGTTCATCTGTTTGCCTTGTCAGAACCATGCTGATTTTTCAGAGAAATACTCAAGTATTTTTCTGTTACTATCCTTTAATTTCTTGTTAAAAAAAAATAAAATGAAAACAAAAATTCCTATAAAATAGAACCATAGAATCAACCAGGTTAGAAGAGATCTCCAAGATCATCCAGTCCNCAGAACTGGACACAGTACTCAAGGTGTGGCCTGACCAGTGCTGAGTGCAGGGGCAGAATAACCTCCCTTGTCCTACAGGCCACACTGCTCCTGATCCAGGCCAGGATGCCATTGGCCCTCTTGGCCACCTGGGCCACATGTAAACAAAGATGAGAAATATTTACCATCGTAACTCATGACATGGAAGAAAACCAGGGTAAAACATTACATGCTATATTTGTTTAAACCCTTAACGTCTTTGCTAAGACAATTAGCAAGCAAGACAGCTATTTTTTCTGTAGAAGTTACACCACAGCTATGCTTCTTAATATAAACTAACCTCAGAACTACACATTTTCATCAAGCTATTTTTCTAAAAAAAAAAAAAAAAAAAGGTAAGATTTAGAGCATTAAACACATTCTGCTGCCATAAGACATGATTCTATGATTCTATTTTGAACAAGATACTCATATTTGTTAACTGACTTAAGAAGATCAACCAGGCCATGAAAATAGAGGAGAATAGAATAGAATAGAATCAATCAGGTTGGAAGAGACTTCCAAGATCATCCAGTCCAACCTAGCACCCAGCCCTATCCAGTCAACCAGACCATGGCACTAAGTGCCTCATCCAGGCTTTTCCTGAACACCTCCAGGGATGGTGATTCCACCACCTCCCTGGGCAGCCCATTCCAATGCCAATCACTCTCTCTGCCAGCAACTTCCTCCTAACATCCAACCTATACTTCCCCTGGCACAACTTGAGACTGTATGCCCTTGTCCTGTTGCTGGTTGCCTGGGAGAAGAGACCAACCCCACCTGGCTACAGCCTCCCTTCAGGTAGTTGCAGACAGCAATGAGGTCCAATATTTTGGACCTCATTTTTTTTTAATTATTTATTCTGGAAAAATACTTCCTAATAATGAGAGTTTGTTGCTCACAGGAACGATGTGAATAAATGAAAAATAACTATCCCCTGTTTTATTAGACATTTTAGCAAATACAATTGAAAAACTACTTGACATTGCAGTTAATAAGCTTCCATGAATTATTGCAAGTGCCATGGTCGATTGGCTAGGGCTGGGAGATAGGTTGGAGTGGATGATCTTGAAGGTCTCTTCCAACCTGGTTGATTCTATGATTCTATGAATACATCACTTAGCATAACACTGAGCATATGAAACACTTTTTACCTTGGATAAAAAATTCTAAATGTAGAAAAAGTATTTTGAAGCTTTCACCTAAAGACTCTGCAAGTTTACATATTATTTCTCGTAATTTTTACTTACTGAGATAAATTAATTGATCAGCCTAATGCAGGAATTGGTCTCTAATGACACCACCACAGTACAGTCAGGATGACATAAAACATTACCTAATTTCTCCTACAACTTCAGGTTTTATAAAAGTTTTCAATCAGTCAAGCTCCAGTTTCTATTATCTGTGCATAGACTTCTCTATATGTGCATCCTTCATAACCCTTGTATATTTAAATCTCAGGCTGCTGGCCATCCGAACAAATCCACTTCAACTGCAAAGAAAAGAAGCTGTAGTTTCTGTCCTCCCTCTCATAAGGCTGCTTATGTATTTATAAGCTCATCTTAACAAACAAAGAGTGATAGAAACACAGTGATTGAGAAGAAATTTTAGCTGCAGCCACTTGATTCCAGAAGCAAAGAATGAAAGATTTGCCAGTGTAGCCTTTATAATTATATCCTTTAGTCTTTCCAGATGCTTCCAGCTATAAGGGTTGAAACTTTTTTCAAGTGACTTTAGTGACCTCAATTCTGTTCTTAGTGACATCTTGGAGTCTAAATGAAATACTGTGTACTTCCTGCAATGAAAAACCTCAGTCTTTAGCTACTCTCATTAAACAGAAAATCGAGGCAAACAACATGCTTTGACTGTCTTTTCTCCCCCAAATGCTAAGCTAAGAGATTTACTTGCATAAGTGCATCTAATTTAAACTTTAATTTTTAGTACCCTTTCTGTAGATCATCCCCACGTAAACCGACTTACAGGGCAAGTTTCAAGAAACACTTTGCATGTCCTCATTAGCCTCTGCTCTGTGAAGGGTCATACAATATATAACAGTGTGCTAGTTTGAGCCTACAATGTTTTGGTGAGAAGAATTAGATCATAGGCTGAGAAATTAAAACAATGGTGAGGTCTACTTCCCTCACAGCCTTGCTGAGATGTGTAGAAAGGAAAAGCAAAACATTAGATAAAGTCACTTTGCTTGGGCACTTCGCTTTCTGGGCTGTGCTCTCAGCACTTTGCCTGCTGGGGAGCTCGGGCTGCTGGCTGAACTTCATCTTGCTTTCTAACCTCACCCTCCATTTGCTTTGGCTGATTCACCTTGCTTCTTAATCTCCCTGGCCAAACCTCCATTCTTCCTTAGGACTGGGGTAAGGTTGAGAGGGGTAGGCGGAAGGTGAGGGGTGGCTGAGAGCCCCTCCTGGGGACTCAGGTTTCTGGGAGGGGAGTTGTGTCTGTGTTACCTTTTACCTTGTCTATTTCTGTCTATAACTGTATATACTGTAAATATCTGCTTGTAAATTGTGCCAGCTGTAAATATAAGCTTCATTCATTCCAGAGCAGGCTGAGTCTAGTCTGGGTGATTTCTAAACTGCGGGGGGGCAGGGGACACCCAAACCATCACAAGCAGTTAGTAAAAACTGATTTCTTTACAACGTAAAGAAAAATAGGTCTATTTGTGTAATTATTACTTTTACCTTTTAATCTTTGTTAAACCTGACCACAAAGAAAAAGGTTAACAGAACAAAATGAAATTAACCTTTTCTAGACAGCAAGGATCAAGTCTTGTTAATTTAATTGTAATAATCCATCAAAATTATATCAGATTATTGCTATAGCTGTCTTTGGAAGTTTTTATGATGTTGCTGAGTCAAGACAACAAAGAAGCCTCATCTTAAATACATCAGCATAATCCTGGTAACTAAGAGAAGTGAAGTTATTATTCTCTACCTATTGTCAGTACAAAATGCTTACAATAACACAGATGTTTGTAAATCAACTACAGCTCGCTCAGCACTATGATGTCGAGTTCATTAACATTCCAACATCCCAAAGTTCATTATGATCACAGACTAACAAACCAAAGATTGCCTTGCAGTGTTTAAAATCTCTAAAAGATTTGCTGGTACAAAGCATTCCTGCAAACAACTCTCCTCTGCAAAAGCAACACAACTGCATGACTGAGGCAAAGAAATGCTTGCTAATAACTTCTAATTTATACCCACTGTCTTGATGGCTCCTACATAAAAACATGTGCACCGAATTCGAAGTCAAGGTGTTTGACTTTCCATGATGTTATGCAAAATGTAAGAGCTTAATAATAACTTAAATAAAAGACAATTAGCAAATAATTTGTTCAAAACTGTAATTACTTTCTCTTCTCTTAACCAACTGATCCCTGTATTCGACTGAAATGAAATCTTAAGGATAACCAATTAAAATGTGCAAGCTTCTGCCTGTAAGAAAACATACAACAGACCCATGAGTTGTGGAAAATAACTGCCTTCTTTGTATATAAAGCTTTTATGGGTTTTGTCTACTTCTAAAAACATTGGAAAATTGTATTTGTGACAAATGAAAGAAACTAATGAGAAAATATGACTACAGTATTTGTAGCGTAAGTGGTCCTGGGAGACCTTGTTAGAGCCTGAGATGCTGTTCAGCCCCATGTGAAGCTAATTGAAGTTGCCATATATACTGGTTAAGAGATCACAATTTGAGGGAGAGAGCTTCACTCACCTTAGAGAGGGAAACTCCCTAAGCCAAAACATTAGCAGAGTCCCTTGGTAAGATTGAAAATGAACATCACACTGTTTAAATGCCTTCTTTGCATTTGACTGGCGTACATTCGAGTCTAACTAGTTACATGAACATCTTGCTGTCCTTCATAACATAACCAAGATGACTACTGGGAACCAAAGGACAGCATGGAAAGAACATTTTTCCACATACAGTGGAAAAAAAAAGAAGCCTCAGACAAGGAATAGATGGAGATCCTTCAAAATTACAGTTTCAAAGGTTAAATTCAGGCGGAAAACAGTAGCTGCACATTAAATAATACTCACAGTCATTGCTTTAAATGATTTTAACATTACAGTGGAAGGCAATAATAAGTTACCATAAACAAGACTCTCCCATAACAAAACCAATGCTGCCACATACAGAGTTGAAAGAAAATGATGTAAACAGAAGACTTTCTACCTGAGCATTTGACATTGTTTCCCATAAGGTACTCCCTGAGAAACTGGCTGTGTATGGCTTGCATGTGTGGGTGCTTCACTGGTTAAAAAACTGACTGTATGGCCAAGCCCCAAGAATGCTACTGAATGGAGCTAAGTCCACTTGGCGGATGGTGACAAAGCAGTCTTCTCTAGCAGTCAGTATTAGGGCCAGTGTTGTTTAATGCCTCTATTAACCACTTACATGAGGGGCTTGAATGCACCCACAGGAAGTCTGCAGATGACACCAAACTGTCTAGGAGTACTGAAGGGAGGAAGGGATCTGGACAGGCTGGATTGATGAGCCAAGGCCAATTGTATGAGGTTTAACAAGGCCAAGTACTGGACCCTGCGCTTGGGTCACAGCAAGCCCATGCAATGCTATAAGCTTGGGGCAGAGGGACTGGAGAGCTGCCAGGTGGAAAAAGACTTTGGAATGCTGATCAACAGTCACTTGAACATGAGCCAGCAGTGTGAGCAGGTGGCCACAAAAGCCAGTGGCATGCTGGCCTGTATCAGAAAGAGAGTCCAGAGAAGGACAACAAAGCTGGTGAAGAATCTAGAGAACAAGTGCCTGAGGAGACTGGGGTTGATCAGAAGAGTAGGATGAGAGGTGACCTTACTGTTCTCTACAGCCCCCTGAATGAAGGCTGTAGAGAGGTGGGTGTTGGCCTCTTTGCAGCATCAAGTGATAGATCGAGAGGAAATGGCCTCAAATTGTTCCAGAGGAGGTTTAAATTGGATATTAGAAAAAAGGAGTGGTCAGGCATTGGAATAGGTTGCCCAGAGAGGTGGTGGAATCACCATTTCTAGAGGTGTTTAAAAACCATGTTGACACAGCACTTTGGGACAGGTTTTAATGGCTGTGGTGGTATTAGATCAATGGTTGGACTTGATGATCTTACAGATCTTTTCCAACTGAAACAATTCTATGATTCTGTAATTTCTGTTATCCTGACTGCATGCAAATCCAGCAAGCAATTAGGCCAAGAAACAAGAGATTTGGAAAACTGTTTGATTCCAGTATCTGACAGTTTACATGTGGCTTCTGAGTCCTTTCTGACTTTGAGGAATTAGATACCAGAATGGATTTAACAGAAATGAACAACTATGAAAAAGAGTGTCATTGTAAAACACTCGTGGATTTCATTTTACACAGCCAGTGACAGTTGGGGGGGAAAAATTACATGGTATCTTTTGTTTTTGAGGAACTTGGAAACATTTTGGCATTTGGATTTGAGATACTCTGGGTCCAGCGTTGTGTAACATCTTTGTCAGTGACACGGAGAGCGGCACCGAGTGCGCCCTCAGCAAGTTGGCTAATGACGCCAAGCTGTGTGGTACAGCAGACTCACTGGAGGGAAGGGATCCCATCCAGAAGGATCCTGACAGGCTTGAGAATCAGGCCAGTGCCAACTGCACAAGGTTCAGAGAGTCAAAAGTGCAAGATCCTGCATCTGGTTTGGGCCACGTCCAGGCACAAATACAGGCTGGGTGCAGAGTGGGTTGAGAGTAGCTCTGAAGAAAGAGACTTGATTGTATTGATTGATGAGAAGCTCAACATGGGCTGGCAGTGTGCTCGCGCAGTCCAGAAGGCAAATCATATCCTAGGCTGCACCATCAGGAGGAGTGCAGTCAGCAGGTCAAGAGAAGGGACTCTGTCTCATTACTCTGCTCTTGTGAGACCTCACCTCAAATACTGTGTGCAATTCTGGTCTCACCATCACAAGGACAGAGTTGTTGGAGCAATTTCAGAAGAGAGCCACAAAAATGATCCAAAACTGGGAACACCTCTGCTAAGAGGATAGGCTGAGGGAGCCGTAGTTGTTCAGCTTAGAGAAGGCAAGTCTCTGGGAGGACCTTACAGAAGCCTTCCAAAGTCAGAAGGCTGCAGAGAGAATTCTCACAAGGGTGTCTATCAATAGTATAGTATCATAGTATCATAGTATGGTTTCAAGCTGAGGGAAAGCAGATTTAGGCTGGATTTTAGGAAGAAGTTCCCAGTACAAGGATGGAGGGAATCCGGAATAAGTTGCCCAGGGCGGTTGTGGATGCCTGCTCCCTGGGTGTGTTCAAGGCCAGGCTGGATGAGGCCTTGAGCTCTAGTTGAGGGGAGTCCCTGCCCATGTCAGAGATATTGGAGCAGATGATCCTTAAGGTCGCTTCCAACCTAAACCATTCCATGAAAAAAAACCCTCGGCATTTGATACAGTACTTCTAATTCAGTTTCCTAAATCCATGGTGCAACTTGTCTGCTTCTGTAAGTAAACAAAGGAACTGTTAACTACCAGCAAGCCACGGCACATTTCTCAGCAAGCATTAAGGTTTGGTTTATTACAAACAAATAATGGTTTCCTTGCTGGACTGTTTGAAGCAATACCTTTCCATACAACAAAATGGCTAAGTGCTTGGCTTCCTCTGCTCTGTTAGGGTGCTGGTGTATAAAAGNTGCACACCCCCAGCTCCCTCAGCCTCTCCTCACAGGGCTGTGCTTCAGGCCCCTTACCAGCCTTGCTGCCCTTCTCTGGACACCTTCCAGTATCTCAACATCTCTTTTGAATTGAGGAGCCCAGAACTGGACACAGGAGTCAAGGTGTGGCCTGACCAGTGTTGCGTACAGGGAAGAAGAACCTCCCTCGCCCTATTTGCCACACTGTTCCTGATACAGGCCAGGATGCCATTGGCTCTTGGGCACACTGCTGCCTCATCTTCAGCTACTGTTTACCACTACCCCCAGGTCCCTTTCCTCCTGGCTGCTCTCAGCCACTCTGGCCCCAGCTTTTTGTTGTGGCCAAAGTGCAGAGCCCTGCACTTGGCCTTGTTCAATCTCATCCCATTGGCCTCTGCCCACCCATCCAGCCTGTCAAGGTCCCCCTGCAGGGGGGGGACACCTTTGACCTTGTACCTCATTAAGGTACAGTACATAGCTTAAGAGTATTCATAATGCATTAACTTTTTCTGTATGTAAAACAGCCTTCCTTAAGAAAAGCACACAAATAATACCCCTTCAAAACAAACAAAAGCCAACGACAAAAAATCTAACCTCAAGTTCAATTGTAAAACTAACAAATGGGAACTGTATCGCTGTTCTCAGACTTCCCCAAAGCACTCTTCAGACTGTCCTCTTAGAATGCTTAAACTTTTAAATACTTCCATAAAAATGAAAAGGCTTCACCTGGTAATCTGAAAACAAAATATTCAATACTTATGCAGCCTCTACTTCTTGATCTGACCAAAGACCGTGCAGATATGAAAGGAGATTTCACTGCATCCACTGCTTGATTTTCCTACCCCAGAGGTTGCCATACACTTCACTGAGCTTCGCACACAGGCAGCTAAACTAATCTACTGAGATTTAAGCTTTCGATCCCCTTTGCATCACTTAATTTTTCTAATCCAGATAAAACTCCAACCTCTTATCAGCTATTCCTTAATGCGTATCTTTAAAGATCCTCCCTTCTTACAATGACAGAGCAGACTGCGGTCAATGAGTGATAGGGACTAAGAATCGAATTCATCAAGGCCTTTTCCCACTAACTTTAAGAAGCAAATCCTCTGACTCAGTTTCTCCTCTCAACATAGAAACACATTCTATAAATCCATCTTTTTTTATTGTGCTGTAAAGAGAGGTGGATAAATATCGATAAAGGCTTAATTCTCTGAAGACATTATATCTGACAAAGGCTTGATAAACATTCTCAGTCCTGTTCCTGGGAGCAGCAGTATTGCTGAGAGTCACCATGATCTAAATTCATACAAGATAAATAAGGTCTACAGGGAGAGACAATCTCCTTTGTCAGACAGTTAAAAAATAAAGTCTTTCACAGGACATACATAAGGAAGCTTTCTGCAAAACAGTCAGATGATCAGACCTGATCTTTCTCCTCTACTGCTGAAGGACACTCAAGTTTGCAGAGAAATTTTGCTTACAAAAATGATGATAGATCAGAAGCAGAGCCAAAATAATCAAAGAAAAAAACCTCAGTATTCAGCGTAATTCATGTATCTTTGGAACTGATTTGGGATCCAATTCTCCTTAAGAATCAGAGCAGATCGGTAGATCTGTTACATTAATTCAACACTGCTAATGTTGGTAAAACTGATTAAAGAAAAAAATTGAGCTCAGTGCATTTTTAGGGAAATGGTATGAAGAAGGGAGAGTAAAGAATGTGAGCAACAACTGAATTCTACAGTTTTCAGGGAAGGCTGGTGTGCTAAGGTCTCATCTCCACGGTAACATCCCAGCAAAGGCTGTATGTGGAATTTGATGTTTCATGTATTATGTTATTAGATTTATGGAGCAAAGCTGGAGATGGGTAGGTTCAGATTGGTGGTGAGGATGAAGTTGTTCAGCATGAGAGTGGTGAGAGGCTGGAATGGGTTGCCCAGGGAGGTGGTTGAGGCCCCATGGCTGGAGGTGTTTAAGGCCAGGCTGGCTGAGGCTGTGGGCAGCCTCATCTAGGGTAGGGTGTCCCTGCCCAAGGCAGGGGGGTTGGAACTAGATGATCCTTATGGTCCCTTCCAACCCTGACTGATTCTCTGATTCTATTTTTTTTTTAAAACATACACAATTCAGCTGAGGAAAAAAAAATCTCTATCACTAGTACTTAATCTTAAAAATCTTGGTTTGCCATGAAGTATCATATAGATCTTGGTAAGAATACCAAGGTTCACCTAGAACTTTCACTTAGAATACACTGAAACGACAGCTTTTTGAAGTGCTTCATGACACATTTCCAAACTTCTTCATGAAGTCATTATAAATTTCTTTACATAAGGCTGTCTGACAAGCATTTCTATTACTAGAATCATAGAATCACAGAATGTCAAGGGCTGGAGCGGACCTCAAAAGATCATCTGGTCCAGACCCCCTACCAGAGTAGGATCACCTAGAGCAGATCACAGAGGAACACATCCAGATGGTTCTCGAATATCTCCAGAGAGGGAGACTCCAGAACCTCCCTGGGCAGCCTGTTCTTCTGCTCTGTCACCCTCACACGGAAAAAAATTCTTCCTCAGTTTCACATGGAACCTCCTATGCCTCAATGTCCACCCTTTGCCCCTTGTCCTGTCACTGGGCATCACCGAGAAGAGGCTGGCTCCATCCTCCTGGCACTCACCTCTTACACATTTATAAACATTAATGAAGTCACCCTTTAGTCTGCTCCTCTCCAAGCTAAAGAGCCCCAAGAGCCCTGGCTCCTTCAATCTCTCCTCATAAGGAAAATGTTCAACTTCCTTAATCAATTTTGTGGCTCTAGTGTGCTATTTGGAGAAACCAGCAAAAAAAATCTTGATG
Organism: Tricholaema leucomelas; assembly: GCA_013400475.1. Classification (NCBI taxonomy): domain Eukaryota; kingdom Metazoa; phylum Chordata; class Aves; order Piciformes; family Lybiidae; genus Tricholaema lacrymosa; species Tricholaema leucomelas. The sequence continues at coordinate 17,177 of WAAF01011121.1, read as the reverse complement.
GTACTTCTTTTGTAGAAAGTAAAATTGCCTCCTCTTAACTCAGAAAAGATACTGTCAAAAGTATTTAATACAAACAGAAAGAGCACTATGACTTTCTATAGGAAAGACTGCATTAGACTTAGACTATATTTTGTAAATACAGATTTTAATCTCATCTACTCCATCTAATGTTAAGTTTTCAACACTACAGAAAAACTTCTCAGGTAATCTTACTGGGAAAAAATCTGGTTAAAATAATAGGATATACTGTGCCTCTTAAACTCTAGTGAGAATACATGGCAGTTTTCAGCAGCCAGAAAAATCTTACCAACTACAAACACACTGAAATGAAGAAGACATTGTTTGTGCTCCTGATTTAAAATCTCATAAAAAAAATGAATTAGTCTAAACAGCTGGTACAGGTTAAGAGAGGTTTTAATGGGTAGGTGAATTCATAGCTTANTGAGCCTCCTCTGCTGCAGGCTGCACACCCCCAGCTCTCTCAGCCTCTCCTCACAGGGCTGTGCTCCAGGCCTTTCACCAGCTTCGTCACCCTTCTCTGGACACCTTCCAGTATCTCAACTCTCTCTTGAATTGAGGAGCCCAGAAATGGACACAGTACTCAAGGTGTGGCCTGACCAGTGCTGAGTACAAGGGAAGAATAACCTGCCTTGTCCTACTGGCCACACTGTTCCTGATCCAGGCCAGGATGCCATTGGCTCTCTTGTAATCAGTAAGTCACAACTAATCACAAAGCTGTTTTTGCACGGCATATATATGTAATTTGTAAAAATTGGCTTAATCAGATAAGCATCAGTAGGAAAAAAAAATTGTCACTGTGGTGTGTTAGGAACTTTCCCACCCTGTGCTATTGAAATTTACCAGACTAGCTCTGGAGACTTGGAAGTAAGATAAAGCAGTACTTACAGCAAAGCAAAATTTACAAGCATATATACACACTGTATTTACATTTGTATATAAATATATCCAATGCATTAAAAACCAAAAAATATATAAACGTATTCTACATAATATAGATTTATACATTAAATAGATACATAACTTACAATTATATATAAATTAGAAGTTACATAGAAATCCAAACTCCCTCCTGCACAAAAGAAACTCTCAAGAAGGGGCTCAAAGCTACTCCCTCTTTCTCCCTCTACTTTCCCAGACAAACAAAAGAACCAGCAAAGCTTACGTTGTTATTAGTGGAGAGATTAGAGCGGAGTGAAGATGAAGTGAATAAAAGCGGCATCACAGAGCAGAGTGGGACCAATTACTGAAGTTTTGCTTTTTATCACTCTCAGCAGACCAATGAACGATACAGATTCCATCATTATTTTCTTTTTACAACCAACGATCTAATTTCCTTCATTAAAATGTTCCAGTTAGCCTCAAACCAGCGCATCACCTCGAACACCTTCGCAGAATCCAAGTCCAAACACACAAGATCATAAGTTAGCTTTATATAATGTGATGCTAGAGTGAAGAAATTCTTATCAGTCTATCCTGTACGAGGGTCCTCTGAGTCTTGTTGAGATGCTTTTGACTTTATTAGAACATTGAGCATGCAAGCTAATAATTATTTATATTAAGAATTTATACTTCTGTAAAAGAAGTATCATTTAGTGTTAACTGCCTGCACTTGCTCCTGCAGACACTGTTGTGCTATTTGCTATCACAAAAGCTATAAACAGTGTAATAAATTACCACCCAAAGTGGGAGAAGAAATCTGTAGAAAGAACAGGAAGATTTTTACTATTTTTTTAATGAGCTTGATACCTTTTTCTCCTCAATCTACCAGAAACATTTAATGACCAATCACACCCAACAGTTCTGGCTGAGTTTCTTTACTCATAGATGTAAATACCCTAAATCTTGACAGTCTAAGTTTAGATGTCTTTCTGGCAAGCCTCAGCTAACTGCACTGAAACAGAACAGAAATAGTCATCTAATTCCTTAATGGTATCTCAGCTATGACACTGATTATTATGTTCTGCTGCAAGACAACCAGAAACAGCTTCAAATGATTTGTTAAACTGATCCAACTGGACCCACAAGCATGCAACTGTCTAAACCATCAGAAATTACGCAGTCAATTAAAATTTACATATTCAAAGAGCCGAGGAAATTTCTGTGGTTTCTATTTTTGCCCCTCTGGGGCACTCAGGCAAGAAATCTGTGATGTTTTCATAAATCTTCCTGTGTAGCTATCATTCCATAGAATTTTTAATAAACCACTATTCATAAAGCATGTTAAAAATCTATAAAATGACTTAACTGGAGAGCTGTCTTTCCCTACTTTCCCGTACAAAGATATTTAACGCTAAAGCAAGCCACATTTATTTCACTCACAACTTTAATGACACGTGTTTTCATTCCGAATGTATTTCATCTAAGTAATAAACTCTCCCGATGGTTCAACATGTTCTAGGGAAATAGAGTTACCCCACTACTGCCAGCTCTGAAGCTCAGCGGTCTTTTAAACCAGGTCAAACAGAGTTGAAACTGACAGTCTCTCTGCATAAGAAGTCATTCCTGTATAAAAGTAACGCAGGTGCATTTATTCACCCACCAGGGAATATAGAGGAAAAGCAAAGTATCTAGTGTGTGCTTGATAGAAGCAGTGGGGGGCAGGTGAATGTCCCATATTTTCCATATGTGCAACTCTGAGACATCACAGAAAGAATAGTATGAAGAAGTCATAAGCTCACTTTGCGCTTTTATTTTCACACGTCTAAGTTCTTGCCAGAGAGAGTGATTGGCATTGGAATGGGCTGCCCAGGGAGGTGGTGGAGTCGCCGTCCCTGGAGGCGTTCAAACAAAGCCTGGATGAGGCACTTAGCGCCATGGTCTGGTTGATTGGACAGTGCTGGGTGATAAGTTGGACTGGATGATCTTGGAGGTCTCTTCAAACCTGGTTGATTCTATGATTCTAAATAATCCAGACAGCAGAAGCATGCTGATGGTCAGCTGGAGCAAGCATGTCCACCATTAAACACAAAGCAGATACCGTTTGTTAAAGTTGTCCTGACATCTACAGGGTACAAAATTTCAGTCACTGCCTCTGCATTTGCCGTTCATTGTTAGAAAAATCCTAACAAGAAATCTCTAAACTACCATAAGCACATTCTGCTCTTTAATAAGTGCTGTGTCAGAGGACACTGTGTTCAAAATCATCCACTGCGTACTAAGATACCCACTGTGTACTAAGATATACTGACAAAGATAATTGTAAAAGATGATGCTCTCACTCTAAGTTCTGATTAAATTACTGTTTTTCAAGGTTCACATGGAAGCCTCAAATAATTCCTGGATTATTGGCAGAATACATAAAGGAGTTTGTCACTCATTGTCAGATGTAGTCTACTAACATGTTATAAATGCAGGTTGTCATCTGGCTTAAAGCCTTCTTTACATTCTTACTCACCTGCCTGTACTTACAATAGGCTCAAGTAAATTTCAGCTTTTTCTGTCTGTCTTTAGATCCCAGCATCTTCAGAAGGCCTGAAAAGTTGTTTTCTGCGTGTGGGATTAGAACTCACAGAATCATAGAATCAACCAGGTTGGAAGAGACCTCCAAGATCATCCAGGCCAACCTAGCACCCAGCCCTAGCCAGTCAACCAGACCATGGCACTAAGTGCCCCAGCCAGGCTTGGCTTCAACACCTCCAGGGATGGTGACTCCACCACCTCCCTGGGCAGCCCATTCCAATGCCAATCACTCTCTGCCAACAACCTCCTCCTAGCATCCAGCCTAGATCTCCAGTGGCACAACTTGAGACTGTGTCCCCTAGTTCTGTTGCTGGTTGCCTGGCAGAAGAGACCAACCCCACCTGGCTACAGCCTTCCTTCAGGTAGTTGTAGACAGCAATGAGGTCTGCCCTGAGCCTCCTCTTCTGCAGGCTGCACACCCCTAGCTCCCTCAGCCTCTCCTCATAGGGTTTGTGTTCCAGGCCCCTCCCCAGCCTTGCTGCCCTTCTATGGACACCTTCCAGCACCTCAACATCTCTCTTGAATTGAGGAGCCCAGAACTGGACACAGGACTCAAGGTGTGGCCTGACCAGTGTTGAGTGCAGGGCAAGAATAACCTCACTTGTCCTACGGGCTTCAGTGGTCCTGATACAGGCCAGGATGCCACTGGCTCTCTTGGCCACCTGGGCACACTGCTAGCTCATGTTCAGCCTACTATCTACCAGTACCTCCAGGTCCCTCTCTGCCTGGCTGCTCTCCAGCCACTCTGTCCCCAGCCTGTAGCACTGCTTGGGGTTGTTGTTTATAGTCCAGTTTTGGGAACTTCCTGGAATATAAAACATGAACGTTGATACTCTAAATTATAGATTCTTTCAGTCTATTTGGTTCTTTAGTAAATTGAAGTAATCCCAGGAAAGGATATGATGTTGGCTATAGGACATGTAGCCTGTACTCTTCATGATCTGCTACTTCAACTCGTTGCTCCACTTAGCATGGAAATACTATTTCACTCTGGTCTAAATTAAGACTTACTGCTGTTCCAAACCCCATCACGGAGTAGATAGATTTATTCAGTAATGTCAGAAGGAATGGATTTAGCTTGAATATACTCTGACCTCACTGGTTTTTATGCTGATCCTTTTCTGCATTTTCCTATGTTTCTTTTGCTATAGGCTAAAGTAATTGTATTATCTCATTTATATCAAAGTCTTTTTATCTCATCTCTTTATTTTAAACAGGAGGGTGGATTTGTGTTACTTCTCCCTCGGCTCTGTGTTGGCCGAACTCAAGGAACAGTGGACTAACCTGTTACAGGATTCTACTTGCTAATGGAGTTGCTTTATTGAAAACTTCATGAATGCTATTGTATAACAAAGTGAATATGAAGTCTGATTCTATAATTTGTACTCATATCTTTAATTTGCACTTAGAGTCACCAAAAACTCATTTAATACTTGAATTCCTTAGAAACATTTCTGAAGTATTTGTTTCTCAATAATATGTTGCTTCTATATAATCTTAACTTTACCAAATATTACTTTCCAAAACATTCAAACCCACAAATAGAGCAGAGTGTGACCATTTCCTGAAGTAATTTTCCTAACAGACTCTGCAATTCCTATTATCTTGTACCTTCACTTACAAATTGTAACTGGTAAATCTTGGATTGCAAAGGTTCCTTCCCATTCTAGGATACACTTACAAGCAGAGGGACACTTTCACATGAAGAAAGCTGATTCAGTAAAGTAGTAGAACAAAAAGATATTTGAATTAAGCATTTATATTTCACTTCAATGACCTCTAAATGAGGGTTAGCTTTTCTAAAGATTGAGATATTTCCTGTAACATTGAGGAGTCAGCTACTATCACTGCAGCATCAAGACAGCCACATTTAAGTAGAATATCTGAACAGAATACTACACAGTTCACTATGAATATACAGACATCAGTTTAAACAGAAATTACCGTGATTACGGCACAGTTTGCTGTCTTTGTGATCTTCCTGAACGCTGACATTTTTCTAAGTACCACAAACATTTCAAGGTGGAAATGTTCTGCCTTTGCAGATGTATTTAAAAATAGTTTACTGCAACATTTCTAACGAGTAACACAGATGAAATCATACCAGATACACAGTGCCTGCGTGTTTTTCCATACATATGTTATTGGGTGTAAGACTGTGAAAACAATGCTAATATATTATGGTAGTATATTCTGTGAAGATACAGCAGAGAGAGAAAGAGACTTTGCAGGATCTAATTCTTTCCATCCCCTACTATCACCCCCCAAACTAAGCACTGCCACCTTCAGTATATAAATTACATATATATACAGAATCATAGAATCATAGAATGGTTTAGGTTGGAAGGGACCTCAAGGATCATCCAGCTCCAACCCCCTGCCATAGGCAGGGACACCTCCCACTAGAGCAGGCTGCTCAAGGCCTCATCCAGCCTGGCCTTAAACACCTCCAGGGAGGAAGCATCCACAACCTCCCTGGGCAACCTGTGCCAGTGTCTCACCACCCTCACTGTAAAGAACTTCCTCCTAACATCCACTCCAAATCTCCCCTCTGCCAGCTTAAACCCATTCCCCCTCGTCCTAACATTACTAGACCGTGTAAATAGTCCCTCCCCAGCTTTCCTGTAGGCTCCCTTCAGATACTGCAAAGCCACTATAAGGTCTCCT
>WAAF01011120.1:10298-38585 GCA_013400475.1 Tricholaema leucomelas | reverse complement strand
GCCCTGCTGGCCACACTGCTCTTGATGCAGCCCAGCACAGGGTTGGCTGTCTGGGCTGCATGTGCACACTGCTGGCTCATGTTGAGCTTTTCTACACTAATTGTGTATTTGAAAAGAAAAAGCAGACCATTTTCCTTTGGTGACATTGCAACTATCTCATCATATTAATTGGCCTTCCAAATGGCGCACCACAAAGTTTCTGGAATGTTAGGAAGAAGAAAGAAGTGTGTGGGGGGGAGGGAATAATTCTGATGGTGGGAATCACATTTCAGCTTGATCAAAACTTTCTTGTCACAATTTGAATTACAAGTTACACTGATAATAACATGTAAATGAGAGGTGTATGCTTGTGGTGAAAGAACGGGGCTGCTCATTTTCATAGGTCCATGGAATCATTAAGGTTGGAAAACACCCTCAGTATCATTGAGTCCAACTGTTAATCTAACACTGCCAAGTCCACCATTGAACCATAGAATCATAGAATCAACCAGGTTGGAAGAGATCTCCAAGATCATCCAGTCCAACCTAGCACCCAGCCCTAGCCAGTCATCTAGACCATGGCACTAAATGCCTCATCCAGTCTTTTCCTGAACACCTCCAGGGACAGTAACTCCATCAGGGGCAAGATCTCTTCTTCAGTGTCTAGTGTCCCATGAGGAGACCCCATGAGGTCTGTTCTGCCTTTGCTCGCAATACATGAGGTCCTGAATCCAGTCTCAGAATCCAGCTGCTGAATCTTGTCCCCATCTGCCACTAAGTCCAGTGTAGGACATCCCTGGTGTGCATCCACAGCATCAGTGCTGACTCTGACATAATTGTCATTATGGAGTTGGTGGGATATTGGTTTGTATCTATTTGCATCTATTGCATTTTATTGTTCTTATTTTCATCAGTTTTAGTTTCTTTCCCAACCCATCAATCATAGAGTAGAATCATAGAAGTTAGTTGGAAAATGCCACTAAGATAATTGAATCCAAACATCAGCCTAACACCACCATGGCCACTAAACCATGTCCTTAAGTGTGACGTCCACATGTTTCTTGACACCTTCAGGGACAGTGACTCCTGGAGAAGCCTGTTCCAATGCCTTTTCTTAAAGACGTCTCTCTCCCTTATTCCCTCCCTCTTCCCTTTAGGAAGCAGTGGGATTCATAGAGAGGACCTCTTACTTGTTTAGTGGCCGGTGCCGTCCTGACCCTTGACGAGTGCTAAAGCAGAAAAAGAGAAGGCTTCCTCTTTCTGCTAGACTTAATCTGAGTCCTGATACTCTCTACTTGACCATCCCAGTGATTTTCAGCCTTCATCGCCTATAAACAAACAGAGCAAAACAGAGAGTTAACAGGAAGCTCTTCTGCAATAGAAGAAAAACTCCCCAACCCACCCCTGCGTGTATTGTGCTTGATGAATGCCCTCTCTGGAGATGGGACTCGCCTAGATTTAGTGAGGTTCTAATTCAATCCTGGGCAACGTGCGACCTCTCTCGGTCAAATTACAAAATGAGCAGAAGGACGGAGGGCTAAAAAGCTTCGTCTCTCCTCCAGCACATCTTTATTTCCCGAGGAAACGTCTCTGCCTACTCTTACACCACGCTCTTCACACATAAAATCATCCTTTTTTTTATCCTGCTGTATTTGATCCTTTCAGGATGGTATCTGGAAGGTATCATTACCGAATATAAGTGGATAATAATTACCTACACAGATCCATTTGGTAAAAAAAAAGTGCACGTTGTGTGATTTGCAGTGCCACGACCAGTACCTTGAGCAGTAACATATTTACTGAGCTCTTCCACTTGAACTTAGGAACGTGAATAGCTCATGCATTGCTGGTGGGTGAGGGTCAGCGTTAGTGATGGAGCTGAAAACAGAGCTGTAGTCTGGCCCTTACCATACTCAAAGCAGAATGTATTTGTCTAAAACAGCATCTGCGAGCATTATTGGGTTTATTTTGCATGAAGAGAAGGCTTCTATCACTGAAACGCAGCATATATGTATTAACATCTATGTCTTCACCTCACCATCTCCTTCCACATCAGCTCACATGTAAGCATCATCACATAGGACAGCCACAGTTTTTGGTATCTACCAATTTGGATTTTTCACTGTTAAAGCTAAGCTCAAGTTAAGAAGGAGAATGAGATAAGCTGGGCAGAATGGGAGTGGAATTCACAGGGGCTACCAACAGAACATCAATGCCTGTGTGGTGCGAAAAGGACAGAGGGTTTTCACTGTGGGGTTCTTTTACTGTTTAGGGTTTGGGTTTTTTTTTCCCCTTTCTGGATTTGGAAGGATGTTACAATGGAAATGTGTCTTATGGAAGGAGAGGTTGCATGGGTTCAGGAAACACTTTAAAAAGAAAGAGGAGGCACAACCATGAGACTGGAGCACAACGCAGGCTGTATCCTGTGTCAGCACAATGTATGTACAGGCATTTCCTCCCATCACCCTAGGAAATGCAGCTGTCTTGTAAGTTGTTAACTGGCCCCAATATATAGAATCAGAGATTCATAAAGATTGGGAAAGACCTCTAAGATCAAGTTCAATGATCAACCTAACTCCATCTTGCTCACTAAACCATGTCCTGCAGTGCTGCATCCATGTGGGGTTTTTTGACACTTCCAGGGATGGTGACTCCACTCCACTCCTCCGGGGAGCCTGTTCCAGTCTTTGATAACACTTCCAGTGAAGAAACTTTCCCTAGTAGTATCCAATCTGAACCTCCTCCGGCACAATTTCTGGCCATTTCTGCTCATCTATCACTTCATACCAGGGAGAAGAGGTCGGCCATCACCTGGCTTCAGCCTTCTTTCAGGGAGTTGTAAAGCAAGGTCTCCCTTCAGCTTCCTCTTCATCCAGACTAAACAACTCCAGTTCCCTCAGCCGTTCCTCACCAGACCTGTTCACCAGCTTCATTGCTCTTCTCTGGACATAGTCCAGCCCCTCAATGTCTTTCTTATAGTGAAAAGCCCCAAACTGAATGCAGTACTCCAGGTGTGGCCTCACCCGTGCTGACTCCAGGAGCACAATCTCTGCCCTGGTCCTGCTGGCCATACCCTTGCTGATAACTGTGCCCTGAACGTGCGTGTCTGTGCCTGTGAGCAAAAGCATGCCTCCTCCGCAGCTAGGGCTCTCAGCCTCACAGGAGACAGGGTTGAGTACAGGAGTCCAAACCAGGACACTCTCCACAAGCCTTGCTCCGGTCTTCTCTCCAGCTGCCAGGCACACAGGCAGCAGCACGGCGAGAGCAGGGACACACGCTGAGCCACATGGCCTGCCCCTCTCCTTTCACGGCTGATCCCAAATGCCGTAGCCCCCACGGCACTACTGCTGCCGCTGCCGCTGCCGCCGCACCCCCTCGCTTGCTCCTTCCCTTCCCTCCTCTGCCCTCCCTCCCCCCGCAGCGCCCTATGACCGAAACCTGCGCCTGGCGAGCCCGGCGCTTCCCGCCGCTCGTTACTCACGGCGCGGGGCGGGCCGGCGCAGCGGCCCCTATATAGGGGCGGGCCGGGGAGGCACAGAGGGGACAGATGGGCGCGGAGTGGTGGGGAGCGGAGCTGGAAGGCTACGGGCGAAGAGAATAAAACCAAAAGGAACACTGCTCTCTTAATTTTTCCCTCCCCTCCGCTTTTTCTCCTTTCTTTTCTCCTTTCTTTTCTGAGGAGTTTTTGACTTTAAGTTTTCTTCAGATCGTCTGGGCTTGGCTTTTTAATTTTTTTTAATTTTTTTTTTCCTGGGTGTTGTGTGTGGCCAAAAAAACAACCAACTTAGTGTCAAGCCAAGTGATTCAGGCGCTCTGCAAGGAGGAAGCAGGGAGAAAAGAAGGAAAAAAGTTGCCTTTGTTGCCAGCGAGCTCCTAACTACGTTTATGTGACCAAAGGCAGGCGGCTGAGGAGCGGAGTCGTGCCGGCTGCACAGCCCTCTCGTCTGCAGGCGCTGCTGGTGGGGCTCCTCTTCTCGCAGCCCCCTCGGGCCGTGCCCGCCGCTCCGCTCGCCGACCCGCGGCCTCAGGCCGGACTCCGCCTGTGCCGCTTCCCTTAGCCGGGGGTGCGCGGCGGCACCTCCCGGCGGCCCCCCTCCCGCTCCGCCCGTTGCCATGGTGCGGCGGCCCGGCGTGCTGTGGGCAGTGGCGGCGCTGGCGCTGCTGGTCCGGCGGGCGGCGGCGCTGGCGGGGCCGGTGGTTCGCTGCGAGCCCTGCGACGCGCGGGCGCTGCAGCAGTGCAAGCCTTTGCAGCCCGACTGCGCCGAACGGGTGCGGGAGCCGGGTTGCGGCTGTTGCCTCACCTGCGCCCTGCAGCTGGGACAGCCCTGCGGGATCTACACCGAGCGCTGCGGCGCCGGCCTCAGCTGCCAGCCGCGCCGCGAGGAGACGAGGCCGCTGCAGGCGCTTCTAGAAGGCCGCGGGCTCTGCACCAACAGCTCGGCGGGCGGCAAGCTGCGAGCCTTCCTCTTGCCCGGACCGCACGCTGCAGGTAAGGGGGCTGCGCCTCAGGGCGGGAAGGGGGGGTGGTGAAGCGTGAGGAGATGGCTTGCATGCACGCCTCTTGCCTTGCTCTCTGTTCCCTTAGTTTCTGTGAAGTTCAAAAGCAAGTTTGCGGCAGCAGGAGCGGCTTGCGGCAGGGCTGCTCCTCCGGAAAGGCCCCTCGCTCGCCGCCTTTCCTCGGCAGCCACGTAGCCGAAGCTGGCAAAGAGGAGATAAAACACAGATAATCGTATTTATCTCTGTGTTTGTGTGCCTCGCCGCCTATGCCGTGAGGGAACTGCTCGCAAAGGCGGCAGAATTTGCTCTTTGTGAAAGGAAATCGGGGGGAAGGGATCGCATGTTGGTTCTGCGGGTGCCCGAGGCTGGTAGGCTGCGGAGTCTGGATGGAGAGGGAGGGTGAAATCGTCTCCATTTGGCCCCTGGTGTTCTTGGAAAGAGGGTGCAGGAAAGCTGTGGCGTGGGTTAACCCCACCCCGCGCAGCAGCTTGGCCAAGGCAGTGCAATACTATGCACAGAGAACCAAAAAGGAAAAGAAGCAGCAAAAAGAGTTAAACATTCCCCAGCCCCGGGAAGGTGGTTATTCAGAACAAAGCCTTCGCACAGCAATATTTAAGAGGACGTTGGTTTTTCTGCCTGCACTGCAAATAAATCTTTGCTCGAGCGAAGCTTTCCTGTACCTCTTGGATGTCTTGTAAATGAGACGCTCACAGAGAGGGTTTTGTTTTGTTTGAAGAGGAAGGGACGGTTGGAAAAAGTTCTGTTAGCCTGCACATTTGGAAGCTTAAGACTGGGAAACTTGGGATTCAGATCAAGAAAGCACAGTCCCTCTGTGCAAACATTTCATTACACTGTTTGCTAACCAACAGCAAGTATGTTAACATTTATTTAATAGAAAAGTGTGTCAAAAGGCTTTCCACTGTTTGCATTTTTAAATAGCCAGTTTTTCTGCTAGGTTGCAGGGACTCTTTGGCTGGCCTCTCGTTAGCCGAGGAAGCGGCACCAGTTCTCCAGTTATCTCTGACCCTCATGGCTGCCAGTCGCCTCATGTTAATTATTTATGCACTACTCCCAAGCTGGGACAATTTGCATGAGAGTTCAGGGTTTCCCACTGAAATTCTGACTCTTTCTGGAATGTGGAGCAGCATCCCTCGTCACATGAACACGGTTCTGCATGTGCGTTCTCGCCATGAGCTGGAAGGAGGGGGTCTTCTCCATCCTTGAGAGCTGGTGCTGTTTAATGGAGGAGGAGTGCTCCTGGCAGTTAACTTAGAAAAAGAGAAAAGGGAAGGCAGAGCTGCACTTTGCTGGAGGCCTTCCCACTTTCTGCCTAAATAGTCCAAATGCCAAGTTCCTGCTTCTGCACTTTGGCTAGGGGAGAACTCTGGTTTTGAAATCAGTAGAAGCTTTGATTCCTTAAGAATGCAAAGGAGGACACTTAGAGTTTACAGACGAGCAGTGAAGGTTTTAAACGTGGTGTACAAGGAGAAAGAAAGCTGAACCTGTGTGTGACCCATAGTGTGTGCCTCCTCATGGAGCCCCTCTGCTTCCAGCTCTAAATCCAGCACGTATCATCTCCTTTACATGCACCTAGGTTATGTTGCTTCATGCACTTTGGGCTATTCCTAGTTGCCAGTAATCACTGTGATGTGATGTGTATTACAGCAGCTTCTTCACAGCAACCCTAGGAGGCCGCTGACTGACTTTCCAGCTCATTTTTTTGGGGCACAAAAGGGTTAAGTATTGGTATGCATGTGTGACCCTTCTAATCTGCTTTTTAAAGAGAGCAGAGTAACTCTGATAGCAGTTTTGTTTCTGTTAGGAGCAGGTAAAGCTAAGGAAGCACCAAGTTTTATGTAACTGAGCTCATCACATCTGCTTTACAGTTTGAAATGTGGCACTCTGTGAGTGTCCCAGACTGGAGTGTAAGAAGTGCTGTTGAAACATGCTGGTCTATCTAAACTGAAATGACCAAACTGGGAATTATTTCTTGCATATGAAGAATTTTCTAGGGGAGGCAAACTAATGAACTGGATTGAATGCACTAAACCTAGTAGGCAATAGTATTTATATGTAGGAGATTCAGGTTTGCAACATGGTAACGTTTTATTCGGTCTTTTCTTCATTGACTTCATTGAGTGTCTTTTTCAAACTTCATTGAGAATGTGGAGGAAAAAAACCCCACTGTTTCAAAACAGGACATTAAACCACTAAAAATATGTTCAAATACCGCTGAGAGTCTGAGTTATACCCACAAAAGCCAGAAAATTCAGACTTAAGACTTAAACTTCCTTAATCCATTTGCACTGGGAGTTAGATTTTCCTGGTCAATTATGTCTGTTGCCAGCAGTGGCTACACCAAAACCGCCAGTACCAAGATGTTAACTGGGATCCCTCCTCCTCCTCCTCCTCGTGTGCCTCCCCCTGTTCCTGTGCATTGGCAGCATGACTGTACAGCCTGTGTTGAAGTATTTAGAGCCAATGGACTGCGTGAATGTGGGCTTTCAGGTTTAGTACTGAATTTCTTGGCTTTTGTGGTTTTTTCTTTTCAGTGAGCCACGAAGTAGAACTTTTAATACAGCTCTCCAGGATGTTCCTTGCACAGCAGTTATCATTGTGCGTTCCCAATATGATTTCCTTAAATAAAGCAACACCCTCCCCCAAGAAGGGCCAGCAGCCAAAGCAGCAACTAATGGGGCTGAGCTACTTAGCTGATAGGAATATCCAAAGTTGAAAGATTGCCTGGGGGAATGCAGTCAGTTCTGCTGCGAGAGCCTCCTCAGAGGGAGAAATGCAGGCTAGACAAATACCTCGGGAGGTACAGGAACACTGGGCTTATGCGGTATTTCGGGGGGGGGGGGGGGGGGGAAATGTGCTCCTCCTGTGGTTTTTTTTTTTTTGTAGAGGGCAGTTTAAAGAGAAAATATTTTTGAAGCTTGTGATGAAAGCAGATGTTTGTCCTTCTGGCACCGTTACAGCACGAATGGCATTTTTATGTCTGTTCCTTTTTAAGTGTGTTTTGCGCACCTAGAAGTGTTTCTGACTTTAACAGCGGAAGAATAAAAATACGCTGGTTGGTTGGTTTTTTTTTTTTTCCTCCCTGTCCTGTAGATTCAATAAAATTAAGACATGAAAAAGCGTTAAAAATAACAAGAGCCATGAGTTGTGGCAGGATTTATTACATTAACGCCTCTTTCTGTAAAGAAAAAAAAAACCAACAACCCCAAAACAAAACATTGCCATCCCGGGAGGGACAAAGAGTCGCGCACACCACCGCTCCTAAGTTACCCGAACCAGCCGCCATGAGCTAAAGCTGATTGAATAGGCCGGGGGTCAGCTGTGGCGGTGGGGCCAGCCCCGCGCTCCGCGGTGGGGCTTGCCCGCGGGGGATCCCAGGGCTCCGCCGTGGGGCCTGCCGGCGCTGCTGCACCACTGGCCGCACAGACCTGCCCCCTTCCGCCGGCGGGCGAAACTGCAGCGGGTAGCTGCAGGGGCTTGGATAGCAAGCACAGGCAGTGCCGGGGTACTTTGCCAGGTTGACGGGGATGCTTCAGTTACCACAGTCACCGCTTGCGTGTTCAATAGGAATTTCATCGCTATTTCGTACGGGAAAATTAGGCACCTAGACTAATACATCTGGCCCTTGATTAACGTTGTTTCTTTGGTGCATTTCTTTTTTCTTGAAGAGAATTCCAGTGATTCTGAAGAAGACGACCAGAATACCAGCAGCATCGAGAGTCAGGCCTTCCCCAACTCTCACAGGGTGCCGGACTCCAAATCACATCCGCCCCACATCAAAATAGACATCATCAGGAAAGTGCAAGCCAAAAACACACAGCGTTATAAAGTGGAATATGACTCTCAGAGCACAGACACACTGAACTTCTCTTCTGAATCCAAACAAGAGACTGAATACGTAAGTACTTTTGGGAATGGAAAGTCATTTCCCAGCCCCTGAGTGTCTGTGTGTATGTGCATGCGTGTTGTCCATATGAGATACACTAAATAACTACATGGTGGAAATTGTTGTAGCCATTTAGGACTTAGTGACTTTTTAACCAGTAAATATTACTGGATCTGCAAATGCCCAAAATCAGCAGAGCACGTTCTGAAAACATGGGGGCCTGACACTATAACATTTATACTGTTACAAGTGTGATTTTCAACGTGTCATTTCTCAGAGATCAGAAGTTCTTGTTCTTCTTCCCAACTGGTGTAATTACCACCACTCAGACCTGGGACAGATTTAATAGTGTCATCATTAAATTTGGTTGCAGACAGGGTTGTTGAACAGTGATAATTGAAAAAAGGTGGTTTATATCCCATATAGCAGCACTGTGTTCATGCCTCACAGCACAACCCAAGGGTGGAGGACTTAGCCTGGGCTGAGAACTATTCATATATATATATATATACACATTGTTCTGAACTACTTGTTTTCAGTTATCCATTCCATTTAAGCTTTCAAATTCAGCAATATCATGAAAGTCAAATGCCATTATAGAATCATAGAATGGTTTAGGTTGGAAGGGACCTCAAGGATCATCCAGCTCCAAACCCCTGCCATAGGCAGGGACACCTCCCACTAGAGCAGGCTGCTCAAGGCCTCATCCAGCCTGGCTTTAAACCCCTCCAGGGAGGAGGCATCCACAACCTCCCTGGGCAATCTGTTCCAGTGTCTTACCACCCTNCTCAGCCAGCTCTGGAAATTTGAATGAAGCTTATATTTACAGCTGGCACAATTTACAAGCAGATAGTTACAGTATGTACAGATATAGAAAGAAATATACAAGGTAAAAGGTAATACAGAAACACAACTCCCCCTCCAGAAACCTGAGTCCCCAGGAGGGGCTCTCAACCACCCCTCACCTTCCCCCTACCAAGGAAGAATGGAGGTTCGGCCAAGAGGATTAAGAAGCAAAGGTGAATCAGCCAAGGCAAATGGAGGGTGAGGTTAGAAAGCAAGATGGAGTTCAGCCAGCAGCCTCAGCTCCCCAGCAGGCGAAGAGCCCAGAGCAAAGCCCAGAGCGAAGTCAAGAGCGAAGTGACTTTATCTAATGTT
This sequence comes from Tricholaema leucomelas, assembly GCA_013400475.1. NCBI lineage: Eukaryota > Metazoa > Chordata > Aves > Piciformes > Lybiidae > Tricholaema lacrymosa > Tricholaema leucomelas. The sequence goes on along the minus strand of WAAF01011120.1, from coordinate 29,047 downwards.
TTGCTTTTCCTTTCTACACATCACAGCAAGACTGTGAGTGAAGTAGACACCGTCATTGTTTTCATTTCACAGCCTATGATCTGGTCCTTCTCACCAAAACATTCTAGCTAGGCTCAAACTGGCACAAGGGTAAATCTACCAAGCAATGTATTTCAGTTGGCCACTTCTTTACCTACTTGGTGCAAAGGCAGCTTTTCCAAACCTGAGCTATGTTATGTAGCAGCGACGTACGGACTAGGCAAGGCTTCCCATAGCTATATGTGGCTGTGATTTCAGCTGGGAATGCCAGTCTCTGCCTCTCAGCATGGGGGCCTTTGGTCTTCACAAATAGGTTTCTCCTCACTAAAACAGAAAGTCAGAATTTTGTCTGTGAATGGTCTGCAAGAGTGCTGATCTGATAGTGCTGTTCAGCCTGGAGAAGATAAGGCTCTGTGGAAACCTTCTAGGGGTCTTCCAGTACCTGAAAGGGACTACAGGAGAGCTGGGGAAGGACATTTTACATGGGTTTGTAGTGATTGGACAAGGGCCAATGGCTTTGAGTTGGAAGAGGGGAGATTTAGATTAGTTATTAGGAAGGAATTCTCTACAGTGAGGGTGGTGAGACTCTGTAGCAGGTTGCCCAGGGAGGTTGTGGAGGCTCCAAGCCTTGAGGGCCACATTGGATGAAGCCTTGAACAGCCTAATCTAGTGGGAGGTGTCCCTGCCTGTGGCAGGGGGCTGGAACTAGATGATCTTTACAGTCCCTTCCAACTCAAACCATTCTAAGGTTTTGACATATCCAGCCATCTCTTTGTTCTAATGGAGCTGTTTGGGTTTATGTTTCTGGCTCTCTAGAGACATATTAACCTTCATGTGAAAGAGAGCTTTTGGGAGTGAAAGTTTCATTTGTGTTTTCTAAAACATGTTCATTCACAGGGTCCCTGTCGCAGAGAAATGGAAGACACTTTAAACCACCTAAAGATCCTGAACGTCTTGAGTCCCAGGGGCTTTCATATTCCAAATTGTGACAAGAAGGGGTTCTACAAGAAAAAGCAAGTAAGTGCAGAGTCTGGATCATCTCAGTGAGAGCACTTCACCTTTTTTTGCATCTTTGCTGATAGGTTTTGCCAGCAAGGTGTGTTGGGTATGATATTACAGAGGAACCAGTTGATTTCCAGTTTTAGGACCTGATCTGATAGTGCTGAACCTTGTCAAGTGGGGACAGTGTTTTTATTTTCTGTTGGTCATGACAACAGATTCATTTGAGAAACTTCATACCTAATCACACATGGGTTGGCTGCTGTCCTAGATACTAATGCCCTTTGGGTTAAAAAAAGCAGTGCCTCTGTAATAAGCCACAGAGCTAAATGTTGCAGTCGCCATATGACTGCAATAGATCAATGCTTTGAATTGTAAATAGCTACTGGAGAGTTCCTAGAAGAACGGCCTTGGATCATGTTACAGAGAGCAACTTGAGAGAGGGATATATCTGTCCTTTATGTGCTACCCTGATCGCTTCCAAAATCCAGGTCATGTCATCAGGAAAGTGATACATCTAGGAGTTACTCTGCAGCAAAGGATGACTTCTCAGCCCTCTCTGCTTCTGGGGTTGTGACCTTTCTTGACAAATGCAGACCTAAACTGCAGATCTTTCTGCTGTAGTTGTGTCAGCTTGAGCTGTGGCAGCATTCTTCATTCAGTGCCACTGTTAAAGCTCCTGAATTCAGGAGCTTGGGAAGTGCAAGGCATGCCAAATTCTTTGCTTAGAGTGTATACCACATCTAATTCCAGTGTTTAGTTAGTGACCTGCCTTCAAATGTGTGTCTTGGTATAATTCCAACATTTTCTGAATTCCAAAGTTCCTTAAAGATTTTCATAGAATCATTTGGTTGGAAAAGACCTTTAAGATCAAGTCCAACCACTCCCTAACTCTACCAAGTCTGGTGCTAGACTGTGTCCCTCAGCACCACATCTCTGCCTCTTCGAAACACCTCCAGGGATGGGGATTCGACCACCATCCTGGAGAGTCTGTGCCAGTCTTTGAGAACCCTTTCAGTGAAGTTTCTTCAAATATCCAACCTAAACCTCCTCTGGTGCAGCTTGAGGCTGTTTTCTCTCCTCCCATCGTTTGCTACCTGGGAGAAGAGACTGATATTCTGTGGCTCCCAGTGTCCTTTCAGGGAATTGTACAGAGCATGAGGTTTCCCCTCAGCCTCCTTTTCTGAAGACTAAATATCCTCACTTCCCTCAGCTGATTCTCTCCAGACCTGTTGTCCAAACCTTTCACCACCTTCGTTGCCCTTGTCTGGACCTGCTCTGGCACCGTAATGTCCTCCTTGCAGTGAGAACCCCAAGACTAAACCTAGTACTTACAGTGGGGCCTCGCCAGTTCTGAGTCCAGGGGGACAGTCATTGCCCTGGTTCTGATGGCCTCACGTTCTTGAGGGCAAACCCTTTGTAAGGGACAGATTTTGTTTGTGGACTGTCTTATCTCTCCCATTTGGTTTCAGATGAGTCACTCTCTCTCTGGGAACCAGAGGATTTGTTGGTTCTGTTGTTACTAGCTAATGCTGTTCATTAATTGGAAGTGAGAGGCCAACCTCTAACTAGGCAACCTTATTTTAGGGATGGTAACTCTCTGCTTTTTGGCTTTCAGCTCTCAGAAACAGCCTTTCCCTTTTGGGTATTCCCTAGAGCTCTGCATTAAGCTGGCAGTGTCAGGTGGGGGGTTTGCAGTAAGGGGAGGTTTCCAGCCTTCCCTTCTGCCATCAGCTCAGCATTGACTGCACTGTTTGACCTTCCATGCGTGCTGCTGAGCTTGTCTACACTCCCCAGCTTTTCATGAGCAGGTGGTGGCAACTCCCAAGCAGGGACAGAGTTTCTTTTTGTTTGGAGTTTTGAGAAGCCTGTGCCATTGATGTCCCGCTGCGTGTAAAGCAGCAGAGAGCAGTGCTCACATCTTGGCCTCCATTTGCTCTGAAATGGTTAGACTGCTGAGTGGAGTGAGCCTGGGCCTGTGCTTTGTGTCTGTGCCATGAAAGCTTTTGCTTACTGAGTCCAAAGCAGCACAGCGTTTAGCTGTGTGGAAGGCACACAGGCCTACTGTAGCCCTTTTCCAGCTCTATGTATTACAGAAGCCCGCAGATTGGTATTTACTTTGTTCAGTAGATCTTCCTTTCATCTGCCTTCAGACTCTGAGGGTTTTTGCTCCGTCAGCAAAAAGCTGGTGGTTTGCAGGCAGCCTGCAGCTTGTGTGTGTAGTAAAGCAGAGACACAGTAAGCACGTATTAAAGTGCCTGGCTTTAGAGGATGACTGTACTTAAAAGGGCAGTCATAGTTCTGCTGCTGAGGTAGGAAAAAAAACCCAAAATGTGAAAGAAAAAAAGCCAGGAAAGACAGCTAACTTACCTGGTCATTGCTCCTGGAAGGTGGTGCAGAACAAAGACGTGGCTTCCGCTCTTTGTGCCGTGTCCCTGCGGTCTGGAGACCTTCAGGTTGCTGTAGCAAAGGCTCCTGCACTGTAGGCAACAGCCCATCCGGTCAGCAAACGCAGAGGATGAAGAGGCATCTTCATACCTGGCCAGCCTCCTGAATCACCCTGCCAATTTACGCAGTGGTACTTGGAGACAGCTCAGGATCTTGTAGGAGATGCCCACAAATGGAACCCTTGTGATTAAAACATTTGAGCTGAAATCCAATTGGAGTGCTTCTCCTGGAAGTGAACCTCAGTCAGCTCTGGGAGCAGGCCTTCATGGGTGGGGCTCACAGAGGCAGGCTGCTTCTCAAGGGAATGAAATGCAGCTCAAAAATAACGTACTGCAGTTGCCCTCGGAGGGGAAAAAAAACCCCACAAAGCAGTTCTAAGAGTGAGTCCTGTCCAGGCTGAATTCACTGTCCACAAGGCAGTGTGATATTTGTGTGTTTTTCTTTTCCTTTTTGGAGCATCACCACGTAGCTCTGATATTCTGAGATCTGTGAGCAGATGTCTAATCTCCTTAGCAGAAGCTAGGCTATTTTATTAATTTCCTTCAGTGCTATTATTGGCAGCATTCAATCTGTAATTCAATTACATTCTGTTGTGACAACAAAACTCAGAATAATAGGTTAGGAAACAGTAAATCCATCCAAAACCATTTTCAATTCTGGAAACAGCTGCCAAAACCACTGTCTAGAATAATGATGTAGATAGGTGTGTGCTGGTAGGAATCTGATAAATTATAATCACCCTGGGAAACATTAAAACCTATTCAGGAGGCACTTTAGCTGTTAGGGGTTTTTTTTTCAGCTTTCCTGGTTACCTGCAGTTATTTTATGCAGACATTTTTTGGATATGTAGATACTAACTTCTCAGGAACAACCATGGGAAACAATATGGAGGTGATGTTTAAGAACATAAGTTGAGCTGTCAGGGTGTAACATAGAAAATATTTCACAGGTGTTTAGATATGAACTTTTGAAAAGTCAGACATTGAAATGTAGAGTCTTTGACTTCATAAATCACACCTGGGAAGGTTCTGCTATTGAGCCCTGATGTTTGGGGATATTTATGTGGAGTAGATTGATGCAGGCCCGTTTCTGCCCCAAGAATGGGGGGGGGGGGGGAAGGTTTTGATGAAGTTAGAATTATTTTACAGGGCAATTACCAGAATTGCCCCATATTTGTGTCCTGGACCCAGATACTCACCTAAATGTGAGCTGGCATCATTCCACTGAAAACAGAGCTGGGCTTGGCGGGAGCCAAACGGCTCGAGGTATATGTCAGTGCTGTCTGCTGTCTGTTCCAGAAGACCACAGTTGTAGCTCCACAGAGACCTCTGGGCTGACCAGGAATTCAATGGGATACCATATGCTTTGCTGTGCCCCACGAATGCCTCTGTGGCATTTCTTTGTGGAAGGGAGAGGAGCAGGTGGCACGGAAGCTGGCAGCTGGTGCTCCTATCAGAAGTAATTACTGGCTCCACTGCTTGGGCAGTTTTCCAGCTTTTTGGACTTCTGAACTCAGACAGAAGCACTAAGCAGTGCCATGAAATGTATGTGGAGTACAGAATTTGTTAGAGAGGATATTAAGCGATTGTATTTTCTCTGTGTGAGCTTGCCACCGCTTTCATGGGCAAGTCCCCATCACAGGAAGGACATGAAACTGTTGCAGCAAGTCCAGAGAAGTGGGCCATAAGGGTGATTGAAGGGCTGAATCCCCTGCTGTGGGGATAGGCTGAGGGAACTGAAGTTGTTCAGCCTGGAGAAGACCCTGGAGGGACCTTATAGCTGCCTTACAATATCGAAGGGGAGCCTACAGGAAAGCTGGAAAGGAACAGGACTTTGGTTTTAAGCTGAGGGAAGTTTAGGTTGGATCTTGGGAAGGAGTTCTTAAGTAGGAAGCTGGTGAGACTCTGGAACAGGTTGCTCAGAGTGGTTGTGTATGCGTCCTCCCTGGGTATGTTTAAGGCCAGATTGGATGTGGCCTTGAGCAACCAAATCTAGTTGAGAGGCAGACTTGTCCATGGCAGGGGGGTTGGAGTGATCTCTGCTGTTCCTTCCAGCCTAAGCCATTCTATGAATGCCACTAGCTGCTTTGAGATGAAAGCATTAGTGGTGTATGAGAAATGCTTTCTTATTGTCAGTGTGGCCCAGTAGGTAGCACCCAGTGGCAGCTCGGAGAAGGTGAAATTGTGTCCTCACAGAGCTTGTTTCAGTTGTAGAACGATCTAAACATTTTGGTCTCCAGCTGAATTGTCTAGGAGAAAAAAAATCCTAGGAGTATGTAAGGTGTTCCTGCAGACAGACTCCACCTGGTTGTGAATCCCCAAAATCCATTATGCAAATGTCAAAAGCAATCAAAAGCTCCAATGGCATGAGATAACTTTAATTGATCATTTGTTTTGAGAATGATGCAAGCCTATGAATCAGCAAGGGTTGTGTAACAGACTTCATATAGTGCTGCTAAAAGGGGAGGCTGTGTTACTATTATTAGCAGAAGTGTAGCTTCGTTGCCCAAGCACCAGGCCGGCAGCCAGAAGCCCTGTGCTCTAATTCCGGCTCCGTCGATGCCTGCGCTCTTCAGACAAACAACTCAAGAACTGCTGCCTCAGTTTCCTTTTCTGTCAGACTGGGAGGCATACAGAGGTTGTTGCAGAGGGCGTGCATGGCCTGGCAGCTTGGCCAGGAGGCAGACCGCGGCCTGGAAACACCGGGCCGGAGCGGGCACCGCTGCCCGCCGCGCGGCACGCTTGGGGCGGAGGATCTTGAAACCCTGATAGCAGAATTCCAAAGTTTAGATGCTAAAAAGACCCAAGTAATTGAGTCATCCTGCCCATCCTCCTCACCTAGGCTCAATGGCTCCCTCTCTGCTCACCCTGAGAAAGATGAATTGATCCTTTTTGGAGGTGAATATTTCAGTGGCCAAAAAACATACCTGTATAATGACCTCTATGTTTACAGCATCCGAAGGAACAGCTGGGCTAAAGTAGAGGTCCCCAACCCACCACCAAGGCAATGTGCTCACCAGGTCTTTGGCCCTTGCCAGCCTGATAGATTATCTTGCCTGTTGCAGCAAGTGGCTGGGTGACTGGTACAGTTCAAAAGCTGCCATACAGGATGCAAATGTTATTTTCCCCCTCATGGCCAAAGCTCTTTAGAGCTTCCTGGCAGCAGTGGTGCCCACAGCCAGTGGGCAGCTCTGGGTGTTTGGAGGGGAGTTTGCATCTCCCAATGGGGAACAGTTCTATCACTACAAGGATCTCTGGGTCCTGCATTTGGCTACCAAGACCTGGGAGCAGATCAAGTAAGTGATGGACCATCTTGTCTAGGCTGTGCCTTTGTCAAGAAAGATTGGACCAGATGATCCTTGAGGTCTCTTCTGATCTGGGATTCTGTAATTGTAATTCTTCAGTTCTGAGCACAAACAGCTGAAGCCACCAAATGTTGATAGCGCTGAAGGTAGGGTCCAGTCCATTTGACACAAAAATGGAAGGAAGATTTCCCACTGGCGTCAGTGGACGTTGAGCGGCCATTCACACACCTACTGGAGAATAGGCATAAGCCCAGGCTGGGTCATTCAGACAAATAAATATCAGTTATAAAACTTGGGTGTAAAGATTGGTTGCAGAAAAGCAGCCAGACAGGTAACAGGGACTCAAATGCAGTTCATCACATAGTTCGTCAAATTAGTAACGTAGCTATTTCCTCAGTAGGTTTGAACATCTTCACCCTGGCTTGTAACAACCTGACAGGTACTTTAAGCTTGATCTTGTCATGCAGTCGTAGAATCACTGACTCATTTGGGTTGGAAATGACCTTTAAGATCAAGTCCAACCATTATGTAACGCTGCCAAGCCTGGTGCTAAAACATGTCCCTCAGCACCACATGTTTTGGCTCTTTAAAACACCTCCAGGGATGAGGATTTGACCACCTTCCTGGGGAGTCTGTTCCAGGCTTTTAGAACCCTTTCAGTCAAGAAATTGCTTCTAATATCTAATGTGAACCTCCTCTGATTGAACTTGAGGCCATTTCCTCTTCTATCACTTGCTCCTGGAGAGAGGCGATCAAGCCCCACCCAGTTCCGACTTCCTTTCAGGGAACTGTAGAGAACAGTCAGGTCTCCCCTCTGTCTCCTGTTCTCTGCAGTGAACAACCCCAGTTTCCTCAGCTACTCCTCACCAGACATGTCCTCCAGAGCTGCCACCAGCTTTGTTGCCCTTCTCTGGACGTGTTCTAGTAGCTCAGTGTCTTTCTTACAGTGATGGCCCCAAAACTGAATCCAGTACTCCAGCTGTGGCCTCAGCAATGCTGAGTTGAAGGGGACAATCCCTTCCCTTGTCCTGCTGGCTGCTCTAATGCAGATTCAGGCCAGGATGCTGTTTGTCATCTTGGTTGTCTTGTTGCTCTCCACTTCTGTGGGTTTAGTGCAGATGGACTGCAAATTCAGAGAAGAGAGGGCGTTTTATGATTGCTGCACTAGACTTGTTACTCAAAAGTATACCACAAGGGTAGATTAATTTGCAGTTAGGGTGATTAACATTACTTCATCTACTCTAAAATAAAATAAACAAGATGAAAATGTGTTACAAAATGTGTGTCTAACATGTCATATACTCTCATCTCTTTCACAATTTCCTAGGGAAGACTCTGTACCCTTCCACATGCTGCCACAAATTAGTTGGCTCAGGAGCCAATGTGCTGGTGCAAGCTCTCCCAGGAGTGATCCTGTATTCACAGCTCCCTCCATATTGCCACCTTCTCACCTGAGCTCTGAAGCTAGAGGTGGAAGAGGTCAGGCATTTTGGGCAGCATGTGAAGTACAGTCTTTGCTTGTTGTATTCTTGTGTACCTGCACATGGACAAGAGCTTTTGTTTCGTGAACCACATGGGAGATTGAGACAGTCCTATTAGATATTGAAGAAAAGCATTTACCTGACTTGTACCAGCCTGAACCTCTGAAATACTTGAATTGCTGTGTATGTGATCTTAGAGACAGCATTTGCTTTGCTTGCATGATAGGCTGTGCAGTGTTGACAGCTGTTACCCAGCTTCAACCCAGCCTGTCGTCTTTCAGAGAATCACAGAATTGTTTGGGTTAGAAAAGACCTCTAAAATCCTTGAGTGCAACTGTTGACCTAACACCACCACAGCCACTAAACCACGTCCCCAAGTGTCATGTCCACACATTTCTTGAACACCTTCAGGGATGGTGACTCCATCACCTCTCTGGGCAGCCTGTTCCAATGCCTGGCCACTCTAAAGAAATTTTTCCTAATATGCAACCTGAACCTCCCTGGCACAATTTCGTGTTGGTGATGCAACAGATGAAACCTCAGGCTTTGAAAGGCTGGTGCTTGCAGTTTGCAGTGAGTCCTGCATCACCCAATCTCAAAATTTGAGCTGGTGTGGAGGCAGTGAGGTTGATGGTGGCAAATTCAGTGAGATAATATGTCCTGAAGACATGAGTCTTTCAAGTGGGTAAAAGCCTTGCAGGGTCCCAGAGGTTCACAGTAGTATATAACTGGAAGCATACTGAATGCAGCCTGCAGCATGTCACCTCAGTCTAGTTTCTGCCATTCTTGTTTCCTAGACACTTCTGTGATCATTTAATACATGTTGGACTTAATAATGTGTTGTTACTGCCATACTGTTCCTGAAGTTTGGTGTGGCTGCCTCCAGTAGGATCAGGTTGGTCAGCAATGCTGTCAGATCCCACCAGGCAACTTCTAAAGCTGATGTGGATTACAGCCTGGTACAGGAGCACCCTTATTTATAGGCAAAGACCCGTGTAGAGTTCTAGCACACCTAGCAGTTGTTGAAGTGATGACTCCAGCACAGAAGGATTATGTATCTGTCAATAAATGGCAGCTACAGTATGGAAATGCCTCCAGCCAACAGATGCAAGCCAAGGCTGTTTACTGCTGCAGCAGTTGGCTTTGCCAGACCTGCACATCAGTGTAGAACAAAGTCCTTAACTGTCTGTTCCAGAGATGGGCCTCACTCACCATCATAAGCAGTGCTGCTGTTCAAAGTGGATATTCAGTCACAAGTGATGTTCCCCAGGGCTCAGTGCTGGGGCCAGCTCTCTTTATCATCTTAATGAGTGATCTGGAGGCGAGGGAACTGAGGCACAATCATTAAGTTTGCAGATGACGCTGAGATGGGAGAGAGTGTTGACCTGCTGGAGGGTAGAAAGGCTCTACAGAGGGATCTGGACAGGCTGGATTGATGAGCCATGACCAGTTGTGTGAGATTTAACAAGGCCAAGAGCTGAGTCCTGCATGCACTTGCATCAAAACAGCCTCATGAACACCCCAGGCATGGGGTGGAATGGCTGGAAGCTGCCCAGAAGAGGAAGACCTGAGAGTGTTGATTGACAGCCAACTGAACGTGAGCCAGGGTGTGCCCAGGTGGCCAAGAGGACTGCCAGCATCCTGGCATAAATCGTGAATGGTGTGACCAGCAGGACCAGGGAGAGGATTGTACCCTTGTACTCAGCACTGGTGAGGCCACAGCTGGAGTACTGGGTTCGGTTTTTGGGGCCCTCACTACAAGAAACCCATTGAGGTGCTGGAGAGGGTCCAGAGAAGGGCAATGAAGCTGGTGAAGATCTGGAGAACAGCTCTGGTGAGGAGCAGCTGAGGGAACCAGGATTGCTTAGTCTGGAGAAATGGAGGCTGAAGGAAGACCTCCTTGCTCTCTGCAACTTCCTGAAAGGAGGTTTGAGCCTCTTCTCCTTAGTAACAAACAATAGAACAAGAGAAAATGTCCTCAAGTTGCACCAAGGGAGATTTAGCTTGGATATTAGAAGAAATTTTTGACTGAAGGGATTCTACTGCAGCAGGCTCCTCCAGGGGGTGGCTGAATCCCCACTGCTGGGTGTCTTCTAAAGAGGCAGAGATGTGGCGCTGAGGGACCAGTTCAGCACCAGACTTGGTAGAGCTAGAGAATGGTTGGACTGGATGATCTGAGAGATCTGGTCTAAGCAGAGCAGTTGTATGGTTCACAGCCCAGTGGTCCATCAGGCTGTGCTTAGGTTATTCCTTGAGCGGTTTCATGGTGTAATTAGCCCCAGAGGATGAACGGGCAGAGGACGTTGGCCTTGATTGCCATGCTTTGTAGTGGTGCTGAATGTTCCAGCTGGTTCTGTCAGATATAAGCCAGACACGGAAGCAGAGGTATCCAGTGAGGAGGACTCCCTGCCCTGTAGCACTGAAGAACAGAGCAAACAAGAGTGCTGCTAACTGGGCCTTGTCTTTTCTTGCAGTGTCGCCCATCCAAGGGTCGAAAGCGAGGCTACTGCTGGTGTGTGGATAAGTATGGCCAGCCGCTGCCTGGCTACGATGGCAAGGGCAAGGGAGATGTCCACTGCTACAACTTGGAAAGCAAATGAGGGCTGGCTGCCAGCTCTTCTGGCACCTGTGCACGGCCGTTGGACCTCGCAGAGACCTTGGAGGGGCTGGGCAAGCGCTGTGGACTGCGTGGAGCGAGGAGCTCTTTGCTACGTCTGGGAATGGGGAGCCGCAGCCTCCACAGGCTCTACTGCAGCTGCACCCTGCCACCCACATGCCTTGGGCTTCCTATGGACGTGTAGGGAGCTCTGGATTCCCACCCAAACCTGCACTATTGATACCCAGAGAGAGAGAGAGAGAAGAACAAAAGGCACTTGAGAATGGATTCAGGGAGTCTCCACTGACTGTTGGAAAGAACGGCCTGTGACCAATTTGATCCTGAAAGAAACTGTTGTGAGGTTTCTTTTTCTGTCCTTTTTTTTTTTGTTGTTGTTTTGTTTTTTGTTTTTTGTTTTTTTTTAAAGAATTGTAAGCTTGTAAAAGTATTAAAGCAAAAAAAAAAAAAAAAAAAGAAAACCCAACAAAATCCCACAAGGATTTAAAAGGTTATTTTTTGGTACAGCTCTTGACGGGAAACTTAAATGTTCACGGGTAAAAAAGTTTATATTATAAAGATCTGAAAGAACTTTTTCAAGAAGCATATTTCTGAACTAAAAAGATGTGGCTATTTTTTTTTTCTTCTTCTTCTTCTTCTTCCTGTAAAATATATTATGGATATTCTGTTTAGTCTGTATTTAATATAATTGTGTTGTTTGTTTGTTTGTTTTTCTTTGGGGTTTTTTTGTTTTGGGTTTGTTTTTTGTTTGTTTTTTTTTTTTTGGTTGTTTTTTTAATAAATCTTATTTAAATGTAACATGTGAATACCAAATACTAGGCAATAATTATCCTTCTGTAGGCAAGGAGGAAGTTAAGGGTATATGGAATGATTTACAGATATGTATAGATCCATATGCACTCAGACTGACCTGTTCTAGACAATAGAAAGGGATTTGGGGAGCCAGGGATGTGTTTCCAGAAGTGATGGTGGGGTAGGATAAGGGGCAATGGATTGAAGCTGGAAGAGGGGAGATTTAGACTGGATATCAGGAAGAAATTCCTTGCAGTGAGGGTGGTGAGACACTAGAACAGGTTGCCCAGGGAGGTCATGGATATCCCCTTCCTGGAGGTGTTCAAGGCAAATTTGGACCCAGCCTTGAGCAACCTGATGTCGTAGGTGTCCGTGCCCAAGGCAGGGGGCTTGGAACTAGGTGATCTTTAAGGTCCCTTCCAACCCAAACCATTCTGTGATTCCATTAATTGTTTGGTTTTTTTTTTTAATCATGATTTGAATTAACTTCAAACACCAAGACAATATCCTTTATTTTTTTCCCTTGAGTTGTGATTATTTCATTGCTATTTCTAATGTACCCGTCACTGAATTATGCCACTGGAAAGGACTCAATGTTGCACTGAAGCTGTCCATAAAGCCTTCTTCCCTCTGTCCTTCACTTCAGTTGATGCAACTGGGCTCACATTTCCTGCTCACGCTAACAGACAAGAAAAACTTGGCCATTCCACTGCCAGCCCTTTTGAGTTGCATATTTATTCTGAGAAGCTGTATCTACTCTGTGTCACCTTGGTACACTCTACCAACAGCAGATGTCCTGCTTGAGGAACTCCCGTGTCAGACACCGCCGAGGAGATGGCCGAGAGGGAGGGATCATGAACTCTTGTTGCTTCTTTTGACTTTGGTAGAAATGATTCACCTGCATCTAAGCATAAGACTAAGGACCCTTGAGCTTAAAGACTGAAGCCAACTGTCTGCCGTGATGTCGCATGTCATTTTCATTGGAAGGGAAGGGATTTGGTTTCATGTGATGCTTTCAGATGAGGAAGACTTGGGCAGAGTTTCTCCTGTTTGCTTTGAGGTTGATTGTTTACTGAACTTGGATGAAAACAAAAAATTGNATTCTTATATGTGTCACTATCAATCCTTGATGTCGCTGCAGGGGGGGAAAAAAACAACCCAACCACCAACAAAAAAAACAACACGAGAGAAAAGAAACCAGCAACACTGTAATTTGCTGTTGGGGTGGGAAATCTCTGGAGACTGAGGGTGGTGAGTTTCCAGCTGGATGTGCTGATGGGGACAGAAGACTGTGAGGATGAGGAGCCTGTTGTTCTCCCACCCCGTGAATTCAAAGCATCCTTGTTCCTGCCAGCAGTGGGAAATGTCTTGAAGCGCTTGGTGTTTGATGTCACCAGCTACTGAAGCTCTTAACACTTGATTTCAAGACCAAATTGGGTGGATGTTGGTCTCTTCCCTAGTAACAAATGATAGGACAAAAGAAAATGGCCTCAAGTTACACCAGAGGAGGTTTAGGTTGGGTACTAAAAAAAACTTCTTCACTGAAAAGGGTTATCAAAGATTGGAACAGGCTCCCCAGGTGGAGGGATAAGGTGCTGAAGGATGTGGATTTTGCACCAGACTTGGTAGAGAGTGGTTGGATTTGATGATTAAATATCATTTCCAACTGAAATGATTCTGTGACAGGAGAGGGCTGGAACTACTTGATCTTTACCCTTGAAGAACACAAAGCCAGGCTGAATGGGGCCTGGAGCAACCTGGTCTGGTAGGAGGTGTTGCTGNCTGCATCTAAGCATAAGACTAAGGACCCTTGAGCTTAAAGACTGAAGCCAACTGTCTGCCGTGATGTCGCATGTCATTTTCATTGGAAGGGAAGGGATTTGGTTTCATGTGATGCTTTCAGATGAGGAAGACTTGGGCAGAGTTTCTCCTGTTTGCTTTGAGGTTGATTGTTTACTGAACTTGGATGAAAACAAAAAATTGTGGATGATGATAATGATGATGATGATGATGATGAAGAACTCTGGAGAAGCAAAAGGGCGGCCGGTGATAATGTAACATCTCTCTGGAAAGTANAGACTGTGAGGATGAGGAGCCTGTTGTTCTCCCACCCCGTGAATTCAAAGCATCCTTGTTCCTGCCAGCAGTGGGAAATGTCTTGAAGCGCTTGGTGTTTGATGTCACCAGCTACTGAAGCTCTTAACACTTGATTTCAAGACCAGACTGGGTGGATGTTGGTCTCTTTTCCCTAGTAACAAATGATAGGACAAAAGAAAATGGCCTCAAGTTACACCAGAGAAGGTTTAGGTTGGGTACTAAAAAAAAACTTCTTCACTGAAAAGGGTTATCAAAGATTGGAACAGGCTCCCCAGGTGGAGGGATAAGGTGCTGAAGGATGTGGATTTTGCACCAGACTTGGTAGAGAGTGGTTGGATTTGATGATTAAATATCATTTCCAACTGAAATGATTCTGTGACAGGAGAGGGCTGGAACTACTTGATCTTTACCCTTGAAGAACACAAAGCCAGGCTGAATGGGGCCTGGAGCAACCTGGTCTGGTAGGAGGTGTTGCTGCCTGTAACAGGAGGGTTGGAACTGGATAATCAAAAGTCTCTTCCAACTTAACACAATTCTGTGATTCTGTGAGGTGGAGATGTTTGCTTACCATCAACCAGATGTTTAGAAAGCCTTACACCAAAGTGGATTTATTAGTTGAACAGCCCTGTGTGGCTTCTGAGCATCCTCTGAACGATATGAGGTCACATCACTGTTGCAGCTGAAACTTTTTTAACCTCAGAGTAAAGAAGTGAAATGTTGCTTTCTGCAGGCTAGCAGAGCTTTCCTAACAGTTAGAGAAAGGTTGGTGAGGTGGAGACTTACTGCAGTCTTTTTATTGCTAGTACAAATGCCTGCTAAGATTTGTTGGGGAGAAAAAGAAAAAAACAAAACATCCAAACAGTAATTTCTGAGCCTTTTTGTCTTTATAAACAGTTGTAAAGCAGTTCCTTTCCCATCATTTCACAGAGGGAAGGAGGTTAAAACCACACCACTATTTGGAAAGGTAACCATAGAAAGGAAAATGAGAGTCAGATTCAGAAAAGTTAGCATTTGGCCTTATTTCTAATTGCTATCTCTTGAGCCTTCTGGAAAAGAAAAGCATCTTCCCTCCTTCCCTCTTTCCCTCCTCCCAAAAAAAACCCACACAACCAAACAACCAAAATTGATGGCTGCCTTGCAGGCCACATTTGAGCAGCATGCAAGACATTTTTAAAGCACTTGGTGTTGTTTAGCTGGGGTGGTTTTGTCTGGAGAAGAGGAAGCTGAGAAGGGATCTTATTGCCCTCTACAACTACCTAAAAGGAGGTTGTCGTGAGGCTGGAGCTGGTCTCTTCTCCCCAGTTACTAATGATAGGACAAGAGGAAATGGCCTCAAGTTGTGTCAGGGGAGGTTTAGGTTGGCTGTTGGGAGGAAGTTCTTTCCTGAGCAGGTGGTCAGGCACTGGGACAGGCTGCCCAGGGAGGTGGTGGAGTCGCCATCCCTGGAGGTGTTTGAAAGGAGGGTGGGTGTGGTGCTTGAGGCTATGGTCTGGTGATGAAGGCTGCTGGGATGAAGGTTGGACTGGCTGATGCTGGTGGTCCTTTCCAACCATAGTGATTCACAGTGATGAGATGTTGTGCTGAGGGATTTGGTTTGGTCAAGGACTTGTCAGTGTGAAACTACTGATCGGACTCGATGAGCTTGAAGGGCTTTGCCAATCTAAGCAATTCTGTGATTCTACTTTGTTCAGTTTTTAAGCTTTTGGTGTTTTGTCTTGCCATGAAAAGCATATCTGTGCAGAAGCAGTTGCCTAGTGAGGGTCCTTTGATGATATTAAATTAGCCTAATCTGTGCAGGAAACCAGCATTATTTTTAAAGCAATTGTCCATCTGAAGGAAATCAAAGAGATTTAAGCAACCTAGTGAAGGGTCTGGAGAACAGGTCTGGTGAGGAGCAGGTCCCTCAGCCTCTCCTCATAAGCCATGCCCTCCAGTCCCCTCATCCTCCTCCTAGCCATCCACTGGACCCTCTCCAGCAGATCCCTGTCCCTCTTCAACTGGGGAGCCTAAAACTGCACACAGTATTCAAGATGAGGTCTCAGCAGGGCAGAGCAGAGGGGGAGGAGAACCTCCCTTGATCTGCTGGACACACTCTTCCTAATACACCCCAGGATCCCATTGGCCCTCTTGGCCACAAGGGCACATTGCTGTGCCATGGGTAACTTGTTAGCCACCAGCACCCCCAGGTCCCTCTCCACAGGGCTGCTCTCCAGCAGATCACCTCCCAGCCTGTACTGCTGCAGTTTATTATCCCTCCCCAGATGCAGGACTCTGCACTTGTTTCCTTTAACCAGTGTAATAAATAGTTGCATAAATCCCTATAATTGACCAGAATGCAAGTTAAAGATGCCTGCAGGCAGCTCTATTCTCTTTCTAACTAGTTGAGAAAGTTCTCTTTTTCTCTTCTTTCTATTTTAAATGGACTTAATGTGCTATAGTCTTGAGCTCAGAATATCCTTTTTCACCTTTTTGGCATGCACATCCTTCAGGGCATAATGTTTAGCTATTTGTGCACAGGGGGAAGAAGGAGGCTTCAATGAATACCAAAAGCCACAGAATTAATTAGGTTTTAGTACAGGCTGAACTTTTTATGACTAAATTCCATAGCAACCTTAACACATGATTCCATAGCAACCTTAACAGCATAATTCTTTATTGAACCCAGCCCTAAATTCATAAGTAATGGTTTTACAAGCCTTTAGGGACATCGTTTTTTGGTATCTCTTAAGCTGCTCGCTGAAACCATGTAAGCAAAGATGGCTCCAGAGAGATTTGATGTCTCAGCAATAGGAATTTATATTTGAAGTATGAAAACTGCTGAGCAATTTTTGCTGGATGCCAAAGCATCCCTTCTTAGGGTTCAAAATGAAGTGTTTCCATAGGTAGCTTGGTTGTTCCTGGTTGTGTTTATCCTGTAGGAACTCTTCACATCTGGGGACTTCTATCAGAAGATGCTTAATTCCCACATTAGAAAGCACTCCTTAATCTTCCCCCCACTCACTCTTCCCTGAGGTTCAGACAGGAGATCACAGAATTATAGAATCATAAAATAATAGAATCAACCAGGTGGAAAGAGACCTCCAAGATCATCCAGCCCAGCCTAGCACCCAGCCCTGGCCAATCAACCAGACCATGGCACTAAGTGCCCCATCCAGGCTTTGCTTCAACACCTCCAGGGACGGTGACTCCACCACCCCTCTGGGCAGCCCATTCCAATGCCAATCACTCTCTCTGCCAACAACTTCCTCCTAACATCCAGCCTGAACCTGCCCTGGCACAGCTTGAGGCTGTGTCCCCTTCTTCTGTTGCTGGTTGCCTGGCAGAAGAGCCCAACCCCACCTGGCTACAGCCTCCCTTCAGGTAGCTGCAGACAGCAATGAGCTCTGCCCTGAGCCTCCTCTTCTGCAGGCTGCACACCCCCAGCTCCCTCAGCCTCTCCTCACAGGGCTGTGCTCCAGGCTCCTCACCAGCTTTGTCGCCCTCCTATGGACACCTTCCAGTACTGCAACATCTCTCTTGAATGGAGGAGCCCAGAACTGGACACAGCACTCAAGGTGTGGCCTGAGCAGTGCTGAGCACAGGGGCAGAATAACCTCCCTTGTCCTGCTGGCCCCACTGCTCCTGAGCCAGGCCAGGATGCCATTGGCCTTCTTGGCCACCTGTGCACACTGCTGGCTCATGTTCAGCTACTCTCTACCAGCACCCCCAGGTCCCTTTCTTCCTGGCTGCTCTCAGCCACTCTGTCCCCAGCCTGTAGCTCTGCTTGGAGTTGTTGTGGCCAAAGTGTAGAACTCTGCACTTAGCCTTGTTCAGTCTCATCCCATTGGCCTCTGCCCACCCATCCATCCATCCTGTCAAGGCCCAAAGCAAGCTTATCCTGGCCAGTATCAGGAATGCCTTCATCTGCAAGCAAGCAAAGTTCAGTTTGTTTAGGGCCATTGGAAGTGTTGTGGTGTGTCTAAAGCATTCAACCTTCATTTGATTTTGGAATCCCTATCTGTGCAGATACTCAAACACTGTTCAGACATGGTCCTGGGCAACCAGTTCTAAGTGGCTTTGCTTGTGCAAGAGGCTTGAACCAGATGATCTTCAGAGATCTCTTCCAACTTCAATGATCCTGTGATCCTATGAAGCTGTCAGGATGTGGTAGGTTGGTGTCTGGCATTGCAGCAGAATGTATAATGTCTACATTATAGAACCTGTTGTCACAGCCATTTTTCTGCTAAAAAAAAAAAGGGATTTCCTGATAAATTTGGGCAAATTCATTGCTCATCAGGAGCAGTTTGACTTCTGAAACTCTGCATTTTATGAATCATTTCTCCCAGTTCTGATTTTTTTGCACTTACAGAAAATCCCACTGTAAAAAGCCTTTGCTTTTGCTTTTGCAAACAACTTCAGGGCTGAAAGCTGCAGCTAAAAAAAAACCAAAAACCAACCCTGGAGAGCAGGTATTAGCAGAAGCAAAGGGTAAAGCTGCAAATCTCAGCTTATCCTTGCAGAATGCATGTCCTGCTGCAGGATGTATCCTGGCTTGCCACTTCTGCTGACCCATTCGCATTCCTGAAGAGCCTTTCTCTGTCATGGCTCATTTCACCCAACCACTCTCTGGCCATGGAAAGAAAGGCAGCCAAGTGAATGCTGCAGAGTGCTCTTGAGATCTCCTCCCCAGACATCTTCTGAAGCTGCAGATGTCATTGAGAAGGAGGGCTTTCCAGAGGCACAGGTGGTGAAGCCAATGGCATCCTGGCCTGGCTCAGGAGCAGTGTGGCCAGCAGGACAAGGGAGGTTATTCTGCCCCTGTGCTCAGCACTGCTCAGGCCACACCTTGAGTGCTGTGTCCAGTTCTGGGCTCCTCAGTTCAAGAGAGACGTTGCAGTACTGGCAGGTGTCCACAGGAGGGCGACAAAGCTGGTGAGGGGCCTGGAGCACAGCCCTGTGAGGAGAGGCTGAGGGAGCTGGGGGTGTGCAGCCTGCAGAAGAGGAGGCTCAGGGCAGA
>WAAF01011119.1:347855-371621 GCA_013400475.1 Tricholaema leucomelas | reverse complement strand
AGCCTGTGAGCCTGTGATAACCTGAGTAAACTGACTAATAACACTTTTATCTGTGGTATTCACCCTCAAAGAGTGTTAAATTCTGAAAAACTATGTGTCATTTTGGAAAACTGATTACACAAGTCCTGGACACTTAAAGTATAGTGGAAGATGAATATTACTGACTACTCCAAACTAAAACTAGAAAGAATTATTTTGAATAGCTAATATTCAAAATGTAGGGGAAATGGCTGTTGCACTCTTTTATGCAAGGAAGGTGTTTATTGAAACTGAACTTCAAGTTAGTAAAGTTGAAGGTGATTTCAGTCTTTCAGTACTTAAAAGAAGCCTATAAGGAAGATGGGGACAGTCTTTTTAGCAGGGCCTGCTGAAACAGGACAGTTTTAAACTATAAGAGGGTAGATTTAGACTAGATATGAGGAAGACATTTTTTACAATGTGGGTGCTGAAACACTGGAACAAGTTGCTTAGAGAGGTGGTAAATGTCTCATCCCTGGAAATATTCAAGGTCAGGTTGAATTCTGTCTGAGCTAGTTAAAGATGTCCTGGCTCTTGTAGAGGAATTGGACAAGTTGACCTTTAGAAGTCCCTTCTAACACAAATTATTCTATGAAGTCTTTCAGGTGTTTTGATGATTGAATCCTTTCCTGCCCTTTTAAAACACCTCATTTAGCAATTGGTATGTGTCTTTCCTTAACACTCGAGTGTGGCTACCTTTGAATCATTATATTCAATTAGCACCCTATCACCTAAAGAGCAATGCCAAATCAGATAAAGAGAATAAGAGGGAACACAAAGTGGATTACCACCGAAACAGAATAGATGTGTGTGTTGTAAAATACCTGCTGCTTCAGGTAAGGCTGTGTCCTACAAGTATTTGAAGACTACTAAAGGCATTTTTGGGGAAACACATATTTTAATATGCAATGCTACACAATGCTATGCAAAAAATGAAAAACAAAAATTGAATTAAATCAGGAAGAAGCACATTTGTGCACATTTCCAGAAAACAAATGCTTTTGATGTGGCTGAATGTGAAAATTGGCCTATCCTTTACCTCTACACCGACTCATGGATGGTAGCCAATGCTCTATGGGGTTGGCTAAAGGACTGGAAGAAGCATGGTTGGCAGAGGAAAGGAAAGCCTATTTGGTGTGCTGATCTATGGCAGGACATTGATGCACGGCTGGAGAGAACTCCAGTGAAGGTGCGGCACGTAGACGCACACATGCCCAAGAGCAGAGCCACTGAGGAACACCAACACAACCAGCAGGCAGACCAAGCTGCTAAGATTTCTCAAGTTGATACCAACTCTGATCTTGACCTTGATTGGAAACACCGAGGTGAACTGTTCCTAGCTCGGTGGGCCCATGATTCATCTGGACATCAAGGCAGAGATGCAACATACCGATGGGCACGCGATAGGTCAATTGACTTGTCCATGGACGCTATCACCCAAGTCATCCATGACTGTGACATTTGTGCTGCTATTAAGCAGGCTAAGCGAATCAAGCCCTTATGGTATGGTGAGAGATGGTCTAAGTACAAGTATGGAGAAGCCTGGCAGATTGACTACATCACTTTACCTCGATCTCGTTCTGGCAAGCAGTATGTGCTGACGATGGTAGAGGCCAGCACTGGATGGCTGGAAACCTATCCAGTTCCACATGCTACTGCACGTAACACCATTCTTGGCTTGGAGAGACAGATCATGTGGAGACATGGAACTCCAGAGAGAATCGAGTCAGACAATGGCACTCATTTCAAGAACAATCTTGTGGAAGACTGGGCCAAAGAGCATGGCATTGAGTGGATCTACCACATACCCTACTATGCACCAGCTGCAGGGAAGATTGAGCATTACATCGGTTTGCTGAAAAGCACCCTGAAAGCCATGGGGGGTGGGGGATACCCAAACCATCACAGCACCACTTATTCAGCTGCAGAATAAGCACCATTTATTCAGCCACAGAATAATCTGTCAAGAGAAGAAACACTTTTTTTTTCCAAGTAGAAGTCAGTATTATTTCAATAGCACAGTAATAATACACTAATTCCCTATTGCAATACAAGAAATGATCTTGTGTTTCCAGGAGACAAGCGTGATGAATCTTCCTGCCCTTCCAGCTACAGTAATACTGTTGTGTACAATGGGACCATCTTCCTCCAGTCCTGTGTAAGCATGGTGGGAACACCAGAGATTCATGCAAGTCTTATTTTCTCCTCTTTACCTTCCTTCCTGTAATGTTGGTGCCCAAAATGACTATGTTTACTTTTTCTTTCTGTACCAGACCCACCTGTGGGCATCTTACTGCATCGCATTTACAGAGAACAAGATAAATGATTTACAACCTTACTCTGGCTTGCCCATCAACACAGCACAAGGCAAAGCACAATGATCTCATCACAGTAGGTAATGCCCTGCCTTGATGTTCCTGTCAGGAGCTAAACATGCCACTTCATAATCTTTTTATTGAACAAGGCATTTATTATTGCACAGATGGCAAAGATGCTGTCTCACATAACTGTGTGATATGTAAGGCAGTCAAATGAATGATTGAGTCTGGTAATTGTTTTTTAATCTCTGTAATCCAGCCCAAGATTACAATACATGAACTATTAGCTATGTATGCCCCAGTTATCTCAGAAGATAATAAATGGTGTGGTAGCCATTTGACAACCTACTTGATAAAAACCTCCAAGCTTTTAACAATTTCAGATAAGATCATGTGACAAATTCTAGCATTTCTGAAAAGCTGCTTGGTTCAAAACCATAATCTTAATGTTATATGTAGACCACAGAAACAGGTCTGTTTGCTTACTTCTTTCACTGAGTGTTTTGGTATAAAGCACATGCAGTTCAATGCACTGTTTCCTTAATTACAAAATTAAGATTGATCTCTTCTCTCAGGTAACCAGCAATAGAACAAGGGGACACAATCTCAAATTGTGCCAGGGGGAAGTCTAGGCTGGATGTTAGGAGGAAGTTCTTCCCAGAGAGAGTGATTTGCCATTGGAATGGGCTGCCCAGGGAGGTGGTGGAATTGCTGTCCCTGGAGGTGCTCAAGCAAAGCCTGGATGAGGCACTTAGTGCCATGGTCTAGTTGATTGGACAAGGCTGGGTGCTAGGTTGGACTGGATGATCTTGGTGGTCTCTTCCAACCTGGTTGATTCTATGATTCTATGAAAATTAAAGCCACCTGACTTTATACTAGATAATATTGCAGCATATATACTTATACAGAACCAAGAGGAAACTAAGATTGCCAGTGCACTAAGTTAGGACTACTGCAATCTTCTGCTGCAACAATGTGCTTACTGAATTTTACCATAGTGCTAAAATTTCAGCTTACAATGTGGTTTCTAGTAATGTTTTCTTGAGTTAAATCTCCAGAAGTGTTTGAAACCATCCACTGCCACAGAATTACTCTGTTGATTGCTGTCAGTAGTGCTAACAGTATTGTTTCATCATCATATTTTGATTCTTTAAAAATATCATCTGAAATGATGAAAATCACATGGAAGAACAGTTGGAGAGATGCTGTCTGAATACAAAGGTAGATGTTTTTCCAGAATCAATTTCTTTCCAAACTGCTTGGAACTGCTTCCAAACATGTCTGGTTTTGTCAGAGATAAGTGGATGCTTCCAGTATCAGATATGAGAAACACAAATGAGTACAAAAATATTTTGAGAAAGACAGAACCACATTCACATTGTGGGTGTTTTTTCTACTCTTTTTAATGTCTCCTGTCCTGCCATCAAAAGCTTAGAATTATAAACCACTTGTTTCTCATCTTTGCCCCTGCCACATACACTTCACAATCTCACACACACAGAGCTGTATAGTTCAATCAATCTTCACTGGTTGCTCTCCAAGGTTGATGTCGCTGTATTTAACTTCTGGCTTCATCCACATACATTTTCGACACCAAGGAAATTCTGTTTTGTAAAAATGTGAAGTCATGGTTGTATTATGGAAAATGCAAAAGGCTAGAGCATCCTGTGATGAAAGAAAGGTGCCAATTCAACTGGAATACAAATGTAAGAATAACAGAATGCCTGATAGAAAATAACCTCGACAAAAGTGTTTGACAATACAGTGTCAACAATTTCTTTTCGTTAATGGGCTTTACCAGATGTTTGGAATAATTTTTCCATATTAAACATAAGGTAGCAAATATCTCAAAGTCTTGTGTGATTTGCTTAAAGCAACAAAGGGAAGTGCAGTTAGTAGTGATGTTGCATGCCTGGTGACAGGATGAAGGTCAAGGTCAGAGGAAGGCCAAAGACTACTTGAGTTGTGGTGAATCCTTCCAACTAAATTGTTCCAATTATATTCAACCAGCTATTTAGTTTCTTCGTTATTTCTCTTCTCTGACCTTTGGTCATTTTGTGATAGAATCTGTTCCCATGCAAGGGAATGAGAGCAGAAATCTCCAGTCGTCACTGGATTTACCTTCTCTTGGGTTCAGATGAGAAAAGCGGTGATATAAATACATCTTCAGTCTCCATGAAGATGACAAGAAACCTTTGGCCTTAGACTATAAAAGGTTTTTCATCTACTCTGAGATTGTGTTTGCTCAAAAAAAAAACATCTAAGCCCACATCTTTTGAAACACCTCATTTTTTGTTTGGTTAGTTTGTTTGAGTTTGAATTTTTTTTTCTGGTGAAGACCTCTTTATGGACTTGCTCCTTTTCTTGACTCTAGGCTTTTTCAGCCACGACTTCTAAACACTGCTCCATTTAAAGAGGATCTAAGTAGGTGTAAATGTTATGTACATAGAAGACCTTCCTCGAGACAAAGGGTAAGTATACACTTTACATTTTGCTGAGCCAATAATAAGCCATAGGCTAAAGAGCAAACCAAATGCCCTGCAGATTATGTGTTTACTTAGGCTATCACTATGTCTAATTTTGCTCCATTTTAGGAAACACTGACTCCTGGAGTATGGAGAAATGAGGTCTTATTTGCTACTTCCCTCAGCTGTTAGTAATTATTATAATTCCAAGCAAGTTCTCAATTAGTGTGATCTCAGTGTCAAGCCTTTCTTTCATAGTTTCCTAAATGAGAATCTCTGAGCCTAAACAAACATTATGCTTTGTTTCATTTAAATATGAAGGAAATTCAGTGCTTACTTTTAAGAATAGTCCTAGAGCTACTGTTCAAATAATTCATACTTGATCTTTAACTGGCTGTTACAGTCAACTACAACAACTCTGTTTTTTAAACAAAAATTAAGAAGTCTCTCCTCCACAAGTTCTTCTTTTATTTCTATTTTTTAATAAACTGCCACAGACAGAACATGGAGAGATTTTTAAACTGATTATATAACTCACAGAAAGATCCATCCCCTACTTAGTCATCAGTAACACTATTAAGCAAACAGCTGCAATCCACACAGTTTCTTGCTTTCATCGTCAAAACAGAATGAAATTTATCAGCTACCAAATACAATGCCCTCTCCATATGAATAAATTATCCTGTAGCTATAACTTACAACATGTTCCTACCTCTCTCTGTTCGTACTAAGCACGTCAAGTCATTTGGATGACAGAATGCTACAGAAGTTATCTGAACTGTCAGGAAGCTGCAATGACTTATTGTATAAAAGAATATTTCAGTTTCTACCAACTCA
Source organism: Tricholaema leucomelas (assembly GCA_013400475.1). Taxonomy (NCBI): domain Eukaryota; kingdom Metazoa; phylum Chordata; class Aves; order Piciformes; family Lybiidae; genus Tricholaema lacrymosa; species Tricholaema leucomelas. Next base: position 365,983 of record WAAF01011119.1, on the reverse strand, counting down.
AATCAGTAGCAAGGAGGGGAAAACGAAGAAGTCTTTCCAGAAGATTGGTCATATATAGTTCAGAGTGAATCATCAGTGAATAACTCATGTTTGTTCTTTCTAAGGAATCAACGATTTACATTTTAATGACACTTGAGCGGGAAGTCATGATCCTTTCTTTCAAATAAATATCTCCTCCAAAAAAAGCACTGTATGAAATTCTGAAGGTATCAATAACTTTATTACAACACAAGTGAATTTACAGTAACAAAGATCTTATGCTTCCTACTCAGATATGTCATCAACTATGAAATGATGTAGAGCCTGAATCACTAAAGTCACATCTAGGTTCTAAAATATTTCTGCTTGACTCTGGCAATCTGCACACTTCAGCTGAAAGGAGTTCCACAAATGAGGGAGACATGTACAGAGCTTTCTGATAAGAGCTGGAAACTAGAAGAGGTCTTTCAGCTTCAAGTGCAGGGTGCTGCACTTTGGCCACAACAACCCCATGCAGAGATACCGGCTAGGGTCGCAGTGGCTGGAGAGCAGCCAAACAGAAAGGGATCTCGGGGTGCTGATTGATACCCGCCTGAACATGAGCCAGCAGTGTGCCCAGGTGGCCAAGAGAGCCAATGGCATCCTGGCCTGCATCAGGAATGGTGTGGTCAGCAGGAGCAGGGAGGTCATTCTGCCCCTGTACTCTGCACTGGTTAGACCACACCTTGAGTACTGTGTTCAGTTCTGGGCCCCCCAGTTTAGAAGGGACATTGAGATGCTTGAGCGTGTTCAGAGAAGGGCAACGAGGCTGGTGAGAGGCCTCGAGCACAAGCCCTACGAGGAAAGGCTGAGGGAGCTGGGACTGTTTAGCCTGGAGAAGAGGAGGCTCAGGGGTGACCTTATTGCTGTCTACAACTACCTGAAGGGTGGTTGTGGCCATGAGGAGGTTGCTCTCTTCTCTCAGGTGGCCAGCGCCAGAACGAGAGGACACAGCCTCAGGCTGCGCCAGGGGAAGTTTAGGCTTGAGGTGAGGAGAAAGTTCTTCACTGAGAGAGTCATTGGCCACTGGAATGGGCTGCCCAGGGAGGTGGTGGAGTCGCCGTCCCTGGAGCTGTTCAAGGCAAGGTTGGACGTGGCACTTGGTGCCATGGTCTAGCCTTGAGCTCTGTGGTGAAGGGTTGGACTTGATGATCTGTGAGGTCTCTTCCAACCTTGGTGATACTGTGATACCTGTTCTTTAAGATTCTGCATTTGTAACCTGGTCAAAACACGTTTGATAAGTCTTTGCATAACTGTAAAGAATGTCTCTATATTTTACAAACAGTTAAAACTTTGTTTCTGACCATTTTAGTTATTTTAAATCCCATTCAAGCTTTAGGTTTTCACAACAAAGTCTAAGTCTGTTCAAAGAGATTTTTTTATCAACTAAAACTGTAGCTTCCTAAATCAGGTAAAAGAAGGTTAAAAATGGACTACTTTTTACTTCTTTTCTTTCCTGGAGGCAGCAAATTCTCCCTCAACTGCAAAAACTTATAGTAGTTTTCATCTGAGCTGAGTCAACACAGACTAAGCTGAAGCATCTGGTCCTATGAAAGCCACTGTGAGAGTCTGCAGAATTTTAAATCCTATTTCAGGAGCATTGTGGTGACACTGTAATTATCACACTGCACTACTAAATAGGCTTGAACTCCATTTTAAACACACAGACCTTGTGCTCCAGCACAGTCCAGGAACATTAAGCTAAGCTCAGTTGGTGGCCTGACTAGTCCACTAGCGCTCCTATAGCAGCATCCTCAAATGTCTTCAGAAGAATACAATAGAAATTCTGAAATAAACAATTATTAAATGACTAATTTTGGGGGAAAAAAATAATTAGCTTCCTAATTCCCCAGTGAGCGTTAAATTATGCCTCAAAGTGTTCAGATACTGAATTTTCCAGAGTCCCAGAAGTGGATCCTCAGCATGCAGGCTGAGGTCGTGGCGCTGAAAACAATTAAATGACCATGGCTGAAGCACCAAAACAGTTGCTACTGCTTCATCTTAATTCCTGATGTATGTCTGAATGCTTGATACTCTATATAAATGTCTTAACTCTAACTCTTTTCTTTACAGATATCCTAATCCTAAAATAATCTACCTATCCTAATCCTAAAATAATCTATCCTATCCTAAGATAATCTACAGATATTTCTTGCAGTACAAATACTTGATCTGTTTTTCATCTATCTGTTTTTACTTTTCTTGATCTTGCATCTCTGAGTAATAAGAGCTTTTAATTTACCTTTTAAATCCCTATGCATTCATTTCTATCTCCCACCTACACCAAGTGGCCACAATCTTTCAAATAATTGTCTTCTTTCAAGACTTCCCTTCTCCTACTATTCTAGTCTGTTTCAAAAATGTTCTTATCCTTAATATTCAGTCCCATTTTTAACAGTGGAGAAAAAAATATCCATCAGTAGAATAACATTAATCAACACAGAGCACAGAATTCCCCAGATTAAGCCCAGGGTCAAAAAAATGTTTTACTGATTGACCTCACATGCAGCAAACCTGGAAGTGGGTAGGTTCAGACTGGATGTGAGGAGGAAGTTGTTCACCATAAAAGTGGTGAGAGCCTGGAATGGGTTGCCCAGGGAGGTGGTTGAGGCCTCATCCCTGGAGGTGTTTAAAGCCAGGCTGGATGAGACTCTGGCCAGCCAGATCTAGGGTAGGGTGTCCCTGCCCATGGCAGGGGGATTGGAATTAGATGATCCTCGTGTTCCCTTCCAACCCTGACTGATTCTATGATTCTATCTCCCCACTTGAGACTCAGAAGTCCTACTATGGATGAAAGGTTGCAACCTTTATAGATCTTTGTATGGGACAGGTAACTGAAGAACAAGTTCCAACCTTGTTTCACTCACTCTATGCAAACCACAGTCCGCATTTTATGCATATATGTGATTCATGGAATGTATCACCAGTCACCAAATTGTAAAATGTGGGAATTCTGCCTATAGATTCCCAAGTAACATATTGAGGAAGAGATCTTTCTTATGTGAACCTACAGCATGGCCTTCATCCCTGCATTGTAGGCCCTAGGTATTTTCTAGGGAAGGTAGCAGCCAGAACATAAAGCTGACAGCAGAAAAAAAGTATTATATGACCTTTCTGTTGTTTTTAATAAACAAAAATCATGTTGCTATCTCCTTGACACAACACACTGAAAAAAAATAAAACAACACAAACCAAACAACCCCCCTCAAAACTCCAAACAAACAAAACCTTACTGTGCCCTACATTGCCTCCCTGACTGACAAAATCTTCCTTCCTTCCTTCCTTCCTTCATTCCTTCCTTCCTTCCTTCCTTCCTTTGTTTTTCTCAAGAGGATGATTTGCATCTGTACAATTCCTTCTTTTATCTGCATAATTGCTTCTTGTATTTGTATAATTCCACCTTAGTTTGTTCCAGGGTATGATAAAAAACATGAAAGGCTGTGCTTTTGTTGCACCAATTGTTATAAAACTCTGGGATTTGCCAAGCACACCTCAGTTTTGCTTTTACTCTAACATTTTTCTTAAGAGATGCTCTCCTGAGTAATCACAGAATTAACTTAAGGAGCAATTCTCCTGCATCAGTCTTAACGCTGTCTCCTTTGATCAGACATTATCCAAGCTAAAAATAAGAAGGCTGAAAATCCTTCCAGATGACCACAGACAATTGTGCCTTACAAAATGATGGATAAAATGTCTGTGTCTGCCTGTGTATAGAAGACTCAATTAAAAGGAATGAGGTAATGAGAGGTGTCTGGGGTTAGAATTAAATCCCCAGAGACAATAATAATTTTGATAGAATAACCCACCAAATAAATCAGTCTCACTCGATTTGGAAGTTAAAAAAGGAAAACAAGTTTAACAATAACTTTAAAAGGGTATCAAAGGTAGGGAGGTTACAAAGGGTGTAGGGAAGGAAGGATAACAAATACAAAAAGGTATGATTACAACCCGAGTTTGTGGTGGTGATGATGCTGATGGCCACGTGTGTGTGGAGAGATGCAGTGTCCCAAGGGAGCAGTGTCCAAAGAGCAGAGAGAGTCCCAAGAGAGCAGTCCCCAAGAGAAAGAGAACAGGAAGTCCCCCTGCTTTTAAGGGACAGGAAGGGGGAGTGGGCTAACCCTCACCTGGGGCTCTCCAGACCCACCCCTGAGGAGGGGTCAAGACCCCCTGAGGTCAGGTTTCAAGTTCAGGGACACTCCTCCTGGAGTGTTAACCGTATACAAGAGGCATTGCCTGGACCTCTGCTGCTCAAGCATATGATTTATCTATGTGCAATAGGAACACGGTGCTCTAAGAGTGGAAAAAGCAAGATGGCAAACTCCTTTATTCCTTACCTTCCACCAAGTTTGCAGTTGTACCTTAGAAAAAGAGAGCTTGTAATGTCAGACTGAGTAAAATAAGAGCTCTTCTATTAAATTTCTATATTTGTCTGCTAATATATAGAAGGAGCTGAAACACAGAGCTGTGTTGCCCCAAGAGATTATTGGCATTGCCAGAAATACTCAACAGCTGATCCTGAGCAACCTCATTTGGTTGGGCTCACAGGGAGAACAAGTTGAACCGGATGCACTCCAGAGGTGCCTCCCAACCTAAATCAACTCATGGTTCTGTAATGCATATCTTTAGTGCTTCATTTTGGATGTATTGAAAGGTTTTTGATCAACCTAGCCTCAAGCTTTTTCCATAGAAGGAGGCACATATCAATAATCTGCATACAGTACTTATAGAAGAGAAGCCCTAAAATCAGACATAATATCTACAGACCATCCAAGACTACTGTGAGAATAAACCACTCAAGTTCTAGGTTTTTTCTCCTTTAAGTTACCCTGCTCAAGGAAAAATAGGAGACACACAAATTTAATATGAGCCATAATGACATCCTCTTGCATAAACATTCCTTGTTTTCAATTTTACAATTACAACCTTAAATTTCAGGATAACATCCTCTTCTTGGCTATATGAGCTTCTTTTGTATTTCCCATTGGGAGTATATAATTATCTGGCTATGTTTCATGCTAGAACAACTTAATACAGTTCCAAATCACAAAAGCCTTTGTTAAAATAGGACATAATCTGAATATGGAGACAGAAAAGACAAGAATCTTTTAAAGCCCAAAAAGAAAGATCATTAAAAAGAAGGAAGTCTGTTATTCATTCATAAATCAGAAAGCAGAAGAAACTTGTCTATGGTTTTAGAATGTAGGACTAAATAAGACTAATCCTGAATTGTCAACTTCATATTCAAAGAAAAAAATGTAAAATACAACATCAAGATTCAAATGTCAAGGAATGAAGGCAATTCAAGAGAGATGGTGAGATACTGGAACATGTCCAGAGAAGGGCGACGAAGCTGGTGAAAGGCCTGGAACACAATCCCTATGAGCAGAGGCTGAGGGAGCTGGGGTTGTTTAGCCTGGAGAAGAGGAGGCTCAGGGCAGACCTCAATGCTCCCTACAACTATCTGAAGGGAGAGTGTAGGCAGGTGGGGATTGGTCTCTTCTCCCAAGCAAGCAGCAATAGAACAAGGGAACACAGTTTCAAGTTGTGCCAAGGGAAGTATAGGCTGGATGTTAGGAGGAAGTTCTTCACAGACAGAGTGATTGGCATTGGAATGGGCTGCCCAGGGAGGTGGTGGAGTCACCGTCCCTGGAGGTGTTCAAGAGAAGACTGGATGAGGCACTTAGTGCCATGGTCTAGTTGACTGGATAGGGCTGGGTGCTAGGTTGGACTGGCTGATCTTGGAGGTCTCTTTCAACATGCTTTATTCTATGATTCTAAATAAAATTACTACATTTAAATGTAACCAGGCCTGACTAAACATTCACTGGTGACAGACAGACAATATTTACAAAAATGTTGCAACATGAGCCTGCATGAATAACAAAATATTGTCATTAATCACTTTTCATGCAAGTGGCAGGGTCAGTTAGACACAGGCTACATCTGTGGTAAATGCTATCACTATGGAGCTTTAAAAAAAGCTGAGTGAGGAGGCTTTTAGTCAAACAAATGCCACCCCCTAAATCTGTCTATAACAAGGACTGATTTTCTCCTCTGTGTTTCTTGTCAGAGCGAACATTAGTGGGAAGAAATTACAGTACCATACAGATGCTTCCTCCCTGCCAAAATGAAGGCATTTAAGGAAGAAAAAAAGAGAAGTTGCCTACTAAGGCATTTGTTTCCTTCTAACCACTGGGTAAAAGTAGGAAAAGTAGTTATATAACTGAATCCACTGAAAAAGTACATGTATGTCCTCAAATGATACTTCAGCAAATCCAAGACATTAAAAATATGTGTATCTCTGAACATGTCATGTTATGGTTTTAATTACATGTGATAACATAATAAAACAAGCACCCCCCCTCAGCTTCCTGGATATTAGTATTGTAGTTTAAAGTAAAGAATAAGTTCATTTATTCAGTCAATAAACATGAAAGCAGCCTGTATGTGCTTGTTTTCCCTAGAAGTAGCTACAGAAAAATAGTTATCTAAGATATCCTTTATACACTTTCTAAGACATGAAATCTCAAAGATCCCCTATTATGTAAGGATATGTTCTAAAAGGTGACATCAGAAGAAATGTGACTGATTGACAAAGAGCTTATAGGAAAATACTGCTTTAAAAACACTGTAGCAGGTAAGGTGTATCAAACAAGATGAATAGCAACATGGCTTTAACTTAGTAAAGAATGCTTCTCTTAGGCTAAAAACCTACTTTGACCTCTACATTATTTTTTTCAATTAAGAGTGCGGGAAGACACATCAGACAAAAACATAAAGGTTCATCAAGTTGGGTAAGTAAAGAAAATATAAAAGCTATAAGGAACTGTCATAGGTTGAGTTTTAATCTGTTATTCATACTGTCCTGCCTCATGCCAGCTTCAGAATGAATGTGCTAGCTAGAGCAAGGTGTTAGAGGGTTTGAAATTCAGATTGTAACAAGAGCAGCTTACTGTTCTGGTTGCTGCATTTGGGTCCCAGGCTGTGGATGCTGGCTCTTTTTCCACAGGGCTAGGGGCAATACAAATGGGAGGAGGGTAGCACACTGGTCTTGGTTTTCTGTTATATGCTGGGTTTTTGCTTTCCTGTATTTCACTGCACTTTTTCTGCAAGTAGGCTAAGATGAGGAAATAATGTGTTATGATTGTGTTATCATCTTCTTTTATATTAATCTCTTACCTTATCTCACTCTATTCATCTCAATCTGCAGGTTTTTTGTGTGCTGTATTCCCTCACTTCTGTGTTGAAGGAAACAGACAGGTTAACCTGTTTATTTTCTTTAACAGGAACCATTTCTTTTACAGGAACCATGAAATCACTTACAATATTGTTTTAAATCCCCATTCTAGTTTCTAAATCAAAAACTCTGATTTATGGCCAAAACTCGGATACAGTAAGACAAATTTGTTTTGTTTAACGCATTTTATTTGAAATGTGTCCTGGGAACCCTGAGTTACAAAAGGAGAGTGTACAGTAAGCATTGAGGTCAGTCATTTCCAAAAGGAAAAGGTGCATGACAGAAAGAGAGGCAGGTTACAGGCAGAGAAAATACTCAAGAGAGAAATGCCTGTGGTACCAACATCAGCTCCTTGCTTTAAATAACTTTTAAACTATAGCAAAGCATTGATTTTTATGGCAGAGTATTGGCTTAGCAAAATTCACTGTGTTAGCTATAAAGGTGGCATGCAGACACAGTGTCTACTGTGAACAAAGATAAAGCAATCCTTTGCCTGTGCCTTAAGAAGTGTCTGGTGACAGGAGAATTACGATTTAGAATCACTTCTAGAACAAATAATTAGGGCTTAACTTAAGCATGTTTTCCAGAAAGGTATGCTGTCTAAATTTGAAGACATAAGTACTCACTGGTCAGGCCATACCTTGAGTATTGTGTCCAGTTCTGGGCCCCTCAATTCAAGAGAGATGTTGAGGTGCTGGAATATGTCCAGAGAAGGGCATGGAACACAAACCCTACGAGGAGAGGCTGAGGGAGATGGGGGTGTTTAGCCTGGAAAAGAGGAGGCGCAGGGGTGACCTCATTGCTGTCTACAACTACCTGAAGGGAGGTTGTAGCCAGGTGGGAGTTGGTCTCTTCTCATAGGCAACCAGCAATAGAAAAATGGGACACAGTCTCAAGTTGTGCCCGGGGAAGTATAGGCTGGATGTTAGGAGGAAGTTCTTCCCAGAGAGAGTGATTGGCATTGGAATGGGCTGCCCAGGGAGGTGGTGGAGTCGCCGTCCCTGGAGGTGTTCAAGAAAAGACTGGATGAGGTACTTAGTGCCATGGTCTAGTTGACTGGATAGGGCTGGGTGCTAGGTTGGACTGATAATCTTGGAGGTCTCCTCCAACCTGGTTGATTCTATTCTGTTGTATTCTATGATACAGACAATATAGTTCTCCATGATTTGTTTCATCTATCAGTCATTTTCATCACTAAAAAAATAATGCCTAGTTTCTAATTTGACTTTGTCCAGTTTCAGCTACTGGACATTATTTAATTAACCGAAGTGAAGAACAGTTTAATCTATGACATTTTCTTCTAGCTCTTGCAGACTGCAATCAAGGCAAAAGTTGTTTTCTAAAAGGTATTTTCTCTATTGTTAAAATCCTATTTTGTGTTCTTCCCCTTCATATTCTTCCTTTTGGTCAAACCTCTTTAGAAAACATTACTGTCAGAGCTGCACACACTGTACTATGTATTAGCAATCGGAACAACGCTGGTTCGCTCACAATACTTACCCTAACATGCTCAAAGACCAAACACACTTCCTGCCAAAGTTTCACTCTGCTGCCCACATCAAGGTGTTCACCCACTGTAACTCCCAAGTCTTGCTGAAAGTCACTACTTTCCCACACAGTCTGTAAATGCAGACTCTCTCCCTTGTCCCAGTGTATATTTGCTCTAGCAGAGAGATTTTTGCAAACAATTTAAGCCATGCCCTGTGATCAGTCTTCCTAGAAGGTGCAGTCCTCCATTCATGGTACTGTTCTTTTTGTTTGTTCTCAAGCAGTACTGACTTTTAAGTTTAATTTTGTGAGTTTGTGTTAAAAAGCACGCAAGGCAGCACATCCTAAACCTCCTCAAACTAGAATGGTGTGGAGAGCTAAATCAACAGCTTTGCAAAACTTGATTTTACCTACATAGTTTTCTTTTAGTCTTTAAATCTTATTTATAATCCCTCCAAAATTAAATAAATACTCTTTGATGAGACATTTTCCATAAAATATGTAGACCTGCATTAATTAACTTCATATCTTTTAAGACATTCATAACTACATCCAATATCAACTTTTTCATTATTTTGCCCAGGTCTGCTGTCAATTTATGATTGCTCATGTCAGATGAACTACCTTTCACTAACACTGGAGCAACATTGCCTTGTAACAGGTCTTTAATATTGCCACATTTTTTCTGATATTTATTGAAAACCAACACCAGGGTGGCAGATGTCTGCCTCATGAGCTACTTGCAAGTTCTGCTGATTTAAAACCGATTGCCCCTAGCAGATGTTGTCTAAAAAAAAGATGTCTTAAAAAAAGATGTTGTGGTGCTTGAACATGTTTAGAAAAGGGCAATAAGGCATAAGGCTGGTGAGGGGGCTGGAGCATAGCCCTATGAGGAGCAGCTGAGAGAGCTAGGGTCGTGCAGTTTGGAGAAGAAGAGGCTCAGGGGAGACCTCATTGCTCTTTACAACTACCTGAAAGGAGGCTATAGCCAGGAGGAGGTTGGTCTCTTCTCTCAGGCATCCAGTGACAAAACAAGAGGACATAGTCTCAAACTGTACCAGGGCAGGTTTAGGCTGGACATTAGGAAGAAATTCTTCAAAGAAAGAGTGGGAATGGGCTGCCTGGGGAGGTGGTGGAGTCATCGTCCCTGGAGGTGTTTAAGAGGAGGCTAGATGAGGCACTTAGTGCCATAGTTTAGTCAATTAAAAGGGTTAGGTGATAGGTTGGACTTGATGATCCTAGATGTCTTTCCCAACCTAGTTAATTCTGTGATCCTGTGAAAGTACTATGTAAACACCCTAAGTGTTCATGAACCACAATATGAATGATTACATTATCATATAATCATCCTGTTTCTTTCCAAATACAGAAAAGAAGTATTCTTGACTAGTTTTGTTTCTCCTAAATCATACTAATTTTATGTTTTCCATTCTATATTGGACTGACATCCTTGCTAATATTTCTTTTGTTCTCTATCTATTAAAAAGAAAGAAAAAAGCTCCTATAGCTGCTAGCTCTGTCAGGTGTAAATTTTCCTGACAGCTTGTTATTGAGATTTTCTGGTTTTATGTATGGGGAAACGTTTAGATTATTATTCCTAGCCACTGCTTTCAAGTACCATGTGAATTCATCTTTACCCATCATAACAATGACCAAAGGATGAAAAGAAGGGTGAGGTACACAACCCCTTCTCTACCTCAGTCTTCAATAGTAAGACCAATTATTCTCAGGGCACCCAAATACAATGTGGAACTTAGGGACATGGTTTAACGGTGGGCTTGGCAATGTTATGTTAATGGTTGGACCTGACAATCTTAAGGGTCTTTTCAATAAATGATTTTATGATCCTAAGATTTTATGACAATTTACTTTGTTCCAGAGGAAATATGGTCCAGCTCAGACATTGTGTTCTATCTTCTTCAAAAATACTAAGGTTTTCTTTTTTTGTTACGTGACAGTGAGACATCAAAATTCACTCTCTCTCTCTCTCCTCACGCTACACACAATACTGTATCTGGATAAGGACAGGGAGGAAATCATAATGTGTAATGAAACTGTGACAGCAGAACATCTGACATAAAATCTGAAAAGAAACACACTGTGAGACAGCAGGGGTTTTATTCAAATAGTTGTAGTATCCATAATAAGAAAAGATAAATGTTAGGAGGAACAGGAGAAGCTGAGAAAGAAAACTAGGTCATTTCATCTGCCTGGTAATGAAATAAGACATCACAGGAAATTACTATAAATGAAGAGACAAATATAACACTTGAACCTAAACCACTCAGCAGAGTTTTTGCATTATATCTGAAAAAAAAACCCATGAAATCAGTGATGAGATGTCTTCAAGAGAGTGTGAATGAGCAGAAATCTTGAGTATTTCAAAAGCCAGTTGACCAAGCAAGAGAAATGAGTCACAGAAACTTAAGGGATATAAAAGAAACAGCTGTAAATGACAAGTGATTATGAGATATGTCAGCTTCATGTGCGAAAAAACATCACACATGCACTTAACCCCTAAAATTATATCTTCTGAGAGCAGCTTCCTTCACTGTATGCAGAACTTGACCCTATTCTCAAGTTTATTCTTTACTGCACACTGGAATCGGTTTAAGAAGTAACTACAGTCAAGCCACTAATTAAGGGTGCCACAATACAATGAATTTCAACTTCCTCCATGGAGTAATCATAGCATAAAATACACTGTCACACTAATCTTCTGTAAGGACCAGGTTGTTTTCTTTCCAAAAAGTGAAGATAATAAAAAAGACAGAGAAACAGAGAGTGACTGCACTAAATGATTTTATCACAACAGGAAGACCCAGGATTTTTAAATAGTTTAGATAGTAAAATATCAATATTTGTATCTTTAAATAGCATAGAAGGAAGAAAGAAAATGAAAAGGAAAGGGGTAAATACTTCTGTGCTTCAGGGAGTAGGAACCTAATTTTAGGCAAGTCAAAAGGAAGCCTTGATAACAACTAAAATCATAGAATCATAGAATGGTTTGGGTTGGAAGGAACCTCCAAAGGTCATCTAGTCCAACCCCCTACTGCAGTCAGCAGGGGTATCCTCAACTAGGTCAGGTTGCCCAGAGCCCTGTCGAGCCTCATCTTGAATATCTCCAGGGATAGGCCACAAGCACCTCCCTGGGCAACCTGTCCCAGTGTTCCACCACCCCCATCCTAAAGAACCCGTTCCTAACATCCAATCTAAATCTGCTCTTCTCTAGTTTGAAGCCATTGCTCCTCATCCTATCACCACGGGCCTTTGTAAGCAATCTCTTTCCATCGTTCTCGTAGGCCCCCTTCAGATACTGGAAGGCTGCTATTAGGTCCCCTTCAGAGCCTCCTCTTCTCCAGGCTGAACAAATCCAGCTCCCCTAGCCTGTCCTCGTAGCAGAGGAGCTGCAACCCACTGATCTTTTTCATGGCCCTCCTCTGAACCTGTTCCATCAGGTTCATGTCCTTTCCATATTGAGGGCTCCAGATCTGGATGAAGTACTCCAGGTGAGGTCTCACCAGAGCAGAGTAAAGTGGCAGAATCACCTCTCTGGATTTGCTTGCAGCACATCTTCTGATGCAGCCCAGGATGTGATTGGCCTACTTTGTTGGAAAAGCCCACTGATAACTGGCAAAGGAGTTCAGTGAAGATTTCTGCTCACACTGCAGATCAATAAAGCATACAAGCCTGGGAAGTATAACATACTGAATAGAAAATTATATCAGAGTGATGTTAAGGCTGATACATGAATTGGTACAATCTTAACTGTTCGTGCAAATCAGCACAGCCTAACTGTGTTTACTTCTCTGAAAGCAAAGGGGACCCACAGAGACTGCAACCAACTTCCCGAGACTATAGAGCCACAGAAAGACCAGAAGATATCAAGAATGAGAATATTAAGTCTTTAATGTGAGAGACACCTGTGAGGTAGACAGAAACATTGAAAAAAGAAAAAAGAGCGAGAGAGAGAGAGAGAGAGAGAGACAGAGAATATGGGAAGACAAATCTTATAAGGACTTTCTTATTAATTAATGATAAGGGAGTGATTAACTAGACTGAATAGTCACAGAATTTAAAAGAAAATGATGAATGAAATGTTGAACAAATCCACAGAGTTTGGTCTTACATCGTAGAGGGAGTAATTTGCAGTTCACAAAGAAAGAGAACGTTTTACTAATAACACTTCCATTGTAAACATAAAGTCCTAGAAAAAGTTTACACAGAATCCTTTCCTAGCTCAGGAGACAAAACCCAAAATGTTTGTTTCATAATTAACAGATGGAAGACATACTTGAACATCCTGTGCCAACTAGATCTTAACAGTGGATGACAGATAATATCATTTACAAGAGGTTAGAGCGAGCCTGGAGAAGGAAGATAAAAGATGCCAGCAAGAGATGGAGAGTACAAGAATATGGTCAAAGTAAAAGCTTGTTAAAACAACCTTTGTAGCAGATAAATGGCTGCTTGAAAATATTGTACTCTGCAAGGCCTACCTCTTCAGAGAGATGTGGTCAATGGGATAGAGTCTAGGTAAAGTCTATAGCAAGTGGAGTCTCTCAAGAGTCACTAATGGGACCAGTTCTGTTCAGTATATTCATCAGTGACCTGGATAAGGGGATAGAGTGTACTGCCAGCAAGTTTACTGATGACACTAAACTGGGTGGAGTGGCTGACACACCAGAGGGCTGTGCTGCCATTCAGTGAGACTTACTGTGTCGAGTTCTGGGGCCCTCAATTCAAGAGAGATGTTGAGGTGCTGGAACATGTCCAGAGAAGGGTGACAAAGCTGGTGAGAGGCCTGGAACACAAAGCCTATGAAGAGAGGCTGAGGTAGCTGGGGTTGTTTAGCCTGGAGAAGAGGAGGCTCAGGGGGGACCTCACTGCTCTCTACACAACTACCTGAAGGGAGGTTGGTGTTGGTGTCTTCTCCCAGGCAACCAGCAATAAAACAAGGGGACACAGCCTCAAGTTGTGCCAGGAGGAGGTCTAGGTTGGATGTTAGGAGGAAGTTCTTCCCAGAGAGAGTGATTTGCCATTGAAATGGGCTGCCCAGGGGGGTGGTGGAGTTGAGGCACTTAGTGCCATGGTCTAGTTGACTGGGTATGGCTGAGTGATAGATTGAACTGGATGATCTTGGACGTCTCTTCCAACCAGTTTGATTCTACGATTCTATGATTCTATGACTTAGGCTGGAGAGTTGGACAGGGAGACATTTAGCGAAGTTTGACAAGGGCAAGTGTAGAGTCTTGCATATGGGAAAGAACAATCTCAGGGATCAGTGTAGGTTGAGGATTGACCTATTAGAGAGCAGTGAGGGTGAAAAGGACCTGGAGGTCCTAGGATGGGAGGTTGGCGATGACCTAGCAGTGTGCTCTTGTGGCCAAGAAGGCCAATGCCATTCTGGAGTGTATTAGAAGAGTTGTGGTTAGTAGGTCGAGAGAGGTTCTTCTCCCCCTCTTCTCTGCCCTAGTGAGGCCACATCTGGTGTACTGTGTCCAGTTCCAGGTTCCCAGTTCAAGAAAGACATAGAACTGCTTGAGAGAGCCCAGCACACAGTCACAAAGATGATTAAGGAAGTGGAACATCTTCCTTATGAGGAGAGACTGAGGAAGCTGAGTCTCTCTAGTTTGGAGACTGAGGGATAACTTCATTAATGTTTATAAATACTATAGTGAGCCAGGCTCTTCATGTCATGTCCAACAACAGAACAAGGGGCAGCAATGGAAGTTGAGGCATAGGAAGTTCCATGGAAACATGAGGAAGATTTTTTTCACTATTAAAATGACAGAACACTAAAACAGGTTGCCATGGGGTGTTGTGGAATCTCCTCTGGAGACATTCAAGAGCTGCCTGGATGCCTTCCTGGTATGCATGGTATAGTTGGTCCTGCTCCAGCAGGTGGATTGGGCTAAATGATATTTTGAGGTCACTTTCAATACCTAACCTTCTGTGATTCTGTGATTTTGTGTCATTCCTTTCCCCATGTTTCCCAGACAGTGATGCAAGTACAGATGAATGAGGAGGAGGCCCAAAGAGGAAAACTGGTACTGTGCCCCAGTGTTTGCAGTATACAGTCAGAAAACCTCCATAAACTCATGTGACAGGACAGTAAAATCTCACATTCTATATGCATTTAATTAAACATGTTTAAATCTGAGAAGAAAGTAAAACTAATGTTTCAGGTAAATGAAGGAATGTGAGTTACATTATATGTGTGGCAAGTGAGTCTCCTACAAAATTCAAAATGATGTTAGGATCTCAGTTTTTGTGCAGCTGTTACACTGAACGCTGCATAATATCCCTTGGAGGCCTCTTTGCTTTAGACATCTTAGTATCTCATGAAAAGCTGCTTCCCAGGGGCTAAGACTCCAAGGAGAAATTTAATTACTGTTCAGAGGAAACAACCCATAGTGCCACAAAATGTGTTCGTAAAATAGTTTTTAGGAAAGAGGTAAGTGGGAGAGTGTCGCACATTAGATCCCCTACTCTTTAGCTAACCCTGTGTGGAAGACTTCCATGGTGCTGCATGTGAACCAATACAGTTAAGTAAGTTAGTGCTGCTCTGCCTCAATTATTTAAAGATCTCTTGAGAAACAGTCACTTTAGATAATGAGGTCTCATGAAATGTCCTACTTGATCATGACAGAACATTTTGCTCTATGCGTTTCTTGATGGATTGCACAGAAACAGTGTGTTTCATTATTAGCGACCCTTCTCTTTATCTTTGAAAGGTGACTTTTTTTTTTCCTGAGGAAGTAGTCCAACATTGAGAATGAGGCAGGTAAATATTGGCTCATCCTTATTTCAAGTAGCACAGTCACTGAATCATAGAGCCATAGAATTAACAAGATTGGAAGAGATCTCCAAGATCATCCAGTCCAACCTAGCACCCAGCCCTGTCCATTCAACTAGATCATGGCACTAAGTGCCTCAGCCAAGCTTTTTTGGATGGATGGATGCAGCCACCCAGCCAATTTTTTATGCACTGAACAGTCCACCCATCAAATCTATATCTCTCCAACTTGGCAACAGGATACTGTGAGGCACCATGTCAAAGGCATTGCAGAAGTCCAGCTAGATCACATCCATAGGTCATCCCTTACTAACATAATATTTTTTTCATACAAAGCCACTAGGTTAGTCAGGCAGGATTTGGCCCTAGTAAAGCTCATGTACAATCTGGACAGTCAAGTTTAGTGGAAGAGATTAGAGACAGAAGTGAATCATAGAATCATAGAATCTGTTATGATAACTTGACTACTTGATCAAGTTGGAACCAACACCTCCTGTCTGCTACAATCCAGGTGAAATTCAGTCAGTCTAACCTAGGAATACAATGTTAGATGTCCAGGTCTGAGCAAATCAATCTGAGCATTCTGTATTCAATGGAAAGAGACTAACATTTCCAAAGATCAATCCAGCTCAGCTCAAGTAACAGGTCGAAAAACAGTCAGATGAAGCATTTTCTGGAATTATCCATTTCTCTCCATCAACTATAAAATGATATTAGGATTTCCAGACCTGAGTTAGAAGATTTAATTCTATGGCATACATACCAAGATAAGAGGCAAACCCTCCTTCTCATCTCTATATGTCTACCCAGAATACTCTAACCTTTTTATTTCTCTCTAGCAAGTTAAGGCTTGTTCTTCTGGGTACATGCTAATTGTCATAAAATTGGTCCAAGCTCAAAGGAGTGGGAAAGGAAACACAGTGAACATCCATCTGCTTATCCCTTGCAGATCATTGTAGGATGTCCTGACTCTGAATAAAATTCTTGGCTCCAAAACCTTTGAAATTTCCCCAAATACTAAGACTTGGATTCTGTTTTCTTATGCTCACTTCCTGATGCACATTTTTCCTAAGGAAATGCATGCTGCACTTACTTATTGTTTTCTCTGTGTATTCAGTGATATACAAAGAGGTCTCTTTTCAATTACTTTCAAGTCAGCTTCTACAAAATAGTTTTTAAGGCATTCCACATCTTTTTGAAAGACAACTCATTCACATCGCTTCACTTGGCATTCAAGCAGTGTACGTCCTCAGATGAGTCAGCTCTTGGAGCCCAGAGCCTCTCAAATCAAGGCCTGAGCTCCACTGTGTTTTCAGGCATGCAAAGTAAGACAGTACAGCTCTGAAGCATGGATCCACCTCAGAACAACCTGTGCTGCTGGTGCAGCAGTCCATCTGCCATGAAAGCACAGCTCTGCAGTTCAGTTAGCAAAATCAAACTGGATGCTAAAAGCATTTCTTTACCAAAAGGAACAGGCTTCCTAGAGATGTGGTCAATGCCCCATGATTTATGTCTGCCTGAAGTCCGAATGTCAATGTCAGTCAGTGTTTATGAGGCATTTGGACCTTAACATGTTCTAACTTCTGTTCAGCCTTGAAAGGGCAGGCAGTTGGACTAGATGATTATTGTAGGTCACTTCCAGATGAAATATTCTATTCTAGTCTATCCAAAATGTCCCTTCACTTTGTTGACACGAGTTACATTTCCACTTCTAAGGCATGCACTTTGATTATTCTTAGGACTTCCTGCAGAATGATTCAACTACCAGACATCAACTCAGAACAGATACACCCAACTTGTTCTTCCCTTCTCCTGCCTCCAGGTAAAAAAAAAAGAGAGAGAGATGAAAAAAAGCCTTGGTGTGGTGAACTACTTATGAAAAATTGCAGTAGAAGCAGAATGGCCACAAGGCCAATCCTCAATGCTGTTCTGTAAGCTTGGTTTAAGTCCTGTTGTGGAAAAGTTAACATCCCTGTATTGTTCCTTCATAATTTTACACCTTGAACCAGGAATTTCTCCCAACTACAGAGGAAATCATTCCCCCTCTGTCTGTCAAACACCTCCTGAGAAGATGGTCTGGACAACCCTCCTAAGTAATTCACAGCCCTTCAGATGGCTACCAGGGATTAGTAAAGTTTTTGGGGAGATGGAAGTCAGATGGCTATGAAAATTCTTCTGCACCAGCATCACACAGCTGCATGCAACTAAGAGTGTGCTAGTTTGAAGCTAGCTAGTATGTTTTGGTGAGAAGAACTAGATTACAGGCTGTGAAAGAGAAACAATGGTGATGTCTACTTCACTCATAGGCTTGCTGAGATGTATAAGAGCAAGAATCCAAACATAGATAAACCATTCGGTCACTGCCTGGGCTTTGAGCTGCATTTACAGTATCACAGTATCACAGTATCATCAGGGTTGGAAGAGACCTCACAGATCATCAAGTCCAACCCTTTACCACAGAGCTCAAGGCTAGACCATGGCACCAAGTGCCACGTCCAATCCTGCCTTGAAAAGCTCCAGGGATGGCGACTCCACCACCTCCCTGGGCAGCCCATTCCAGTGTCCAATGACTCTCTCAGTGAAGAA